>APFE031032099.1:100406-183663 GCA_000404065.3 Pinus taeda | reverse complement strand
GCCCCCCTCTACGGGGTTAAAACCTACATAATGTAGCTCCTCAACCTTCACAATTTGGCATGAAAAATTACCAAATTCTCCTGATGAATTCTGACGAAGTTTACACCCAACACGTCAACATCAAAAATTGACAAGCCCCCTACAAATTCAGTGTATGATTCCCAACCCAAAGTATTCACTGAGTCTCTAGCATCACCAAATGGCACCTTACATATCCCTCCACCTAAATTCAAGGTTCCCATCAAGATCTCCAAAGTTCTATTACGTCAAAATGTTGCTTCTACTAAAGTATCCCATACATATAGCATAGTAGATGACTTGGCACAGTCTCTTGTTTCCATTTCAATGTTGAAGTCCTCCAAATGTGCCCATCCCATGGAAAGTTATACTCTCTTATTTAGGCATTTTGGATCCTTCTAACGATCTTCTAATTGTCTTTGACATTGATAAAGTGGAATGTTCCCCCTTCCTTCCTCAATTTCCTTTAAAATACTAGCCTCCATAAATAATGTCATAGTCCAATGGTGTATCATAGATGAAGGCACCTCCACATGTGTGATGGTCACTAGTGTTTGGAAGCAACTTGGTTCCCCTAACTTGTCCCCATCCACTATCACTCTTCATGCTTGGCATAGTCACCCCTCGTAGCCCCTTAGTTTGTATCGCAATTGTCCTATTACCATTGCTAGCCAGACTGTCTTAGGTAATATTGAAGTCATCGATTCCCCATTAGATTATAATATCATGTTGGGTCGTAGTTAAACCTATGCCATGTCCATTGTCGCATCTGCTATCTTTCACAATATGTTCTTTCCTCATAATGGAAAGATCGTCACTATCGATTAGTTGACTTACTATGATCCTCAGTCTCAGACATCTCCTCAGAACACTATCTCATCAGTTATTGGAAATAATACTCTCACTTTCTTAACCAATATATCTCCTGGAGTCTAAAAATATTCCACATTTCTTGGGGCTTATTATGGCCCACTACCTATCCCTTTCGATCCTAGCTTGTCTAGTGTTTACATGCTTCAGGCATCACAAGCCACCCATAAGCCATTTGGTATGCCTTCACAACAGCCAACTCCTCTAAAACAGTCTACTCCTAAATCAAACTAGACTTCAAGTAAAATTCTCTAGACCCATTTCCTTCTACTGGTATCTCTCCCAACCCTTTTCAGCTTGGAATTTTTCCCCAAGATCTTAGCCATCTAGGAGTAGTTACCCCAGTTAATTACCCTTCTATTCAGATACCTTTCTTATTCCTTCCACCTGGAATATTTTCTACCCCTATTATGGCTACGTTGAGTTTACCAAACATTACCTTGTGTATCCCACTCTAGTATATTGATCCTTCCACAAACACTCCTCCTAATCAACTCAAAACTTACACAGCTTTTACCCTAGTTCAACCTGTTGTTCCTAACCCTTCCTTTGCTTCAGTTCCACAAAAACCTCAATAGGAAGCCAATCCTATTGCAAAAGCATCTAGTGAGGGGGACAAAGCCCAAGAAAATGGAACCAAAGACAAGGCACTCCAAACAACTCCAACTCCTCTTAAGCCTCCAAAGCCTATTCATCCATGGCGAGGTTGATTAGTTCAAAAATCCCTTACTTCAAACCCGCAAATTTGAACCACATCCACCTTGTGGCCATTACATTCCCACCCAATGCTTGGGTAAGGGGCATCCATTTTTTAGAGTCCATGAGAAGAAATTATCCCCAAACCTCCTAGTGCATCTAGTAGTGGTGACTCTAGTACCATTAGTCTTCCCCATTTAGAAGAACCTTTAGAGTCTCATATCACTTCAGATCACTCTAGGGATGATATACTTAATCATTCCTCCATCTTACATCAAAAACCCAGTCACTTAAATATTGTTGTTTTTCAATGTTCATGTCATCTAGGCGAGCATCAAATCATTGTCTCTGAAGCCACCCTTTGGTAGAGTGACATCATGTATGCAAACCTAGAAATTCAATCCATTTGATTCATATATGTAGTGCTAAACAAGATTGGTAATCCACCATTTCCTTTCCCTAACTATATTCATCTATTATTCCCATATGAAGACATCCAAAAAACAAACAAATGGTGAACCAATTCATCAAAATGTGTTTATAATCCACTATTCTAAACACATTCTGCATGTCCATAACATGATACATTCATTCCTACAAAATTAAGGAGCATCTATGCCCCTACATCTACTCATCATCCTCTAGAGGATCTTGTGCCATTCGGGTCAACTAATTGAATCCCTTATTTTAGCACTTGGAACTCCAAAAACTCCTATATCTGGGGGCATCATTCCCACCTTTTGAATACTCGATTAGTTCCCCTCCACCACATATGTTTAGGGGAACCATCTCATGCTTGGGGGCATGACGGCACCACTGACCATCTTCTCATTTGATTAACATAAGTCTCGTCCTATACCCCAATGATCTCAGTATGGTATATTATCCTTTCATTCCTTGGATAGTTTTTCCTACCGGCCTCTCTAGTGAGCCATATGCACATTGCATATTGTAGATCATTGATACCGTGTGTTCAAACATTCTACTATATTGGATGCCACACTTACCACCCAGTCCCCATGTTTGACTTGTTAGGTGGGATGATACTAGACCTTCTCCAACATCCCATCTGTGTATTCCTTTACCATGATTCTTCACCAGGAACCATCCTTCCATGAAGCATTAAGGCCATTTTTAGACAAGTAAGGCTGCCTACCTTAAAGTCGTTGGCCCAAATTATGATGGTTGGTTTATCCGCTATGATCTCCTCAAGATTTATATCCTTCTCCTCCTCAACAAATTCTCAAACAACTCACTATGCAAGTGAATTGGATTTGGGGGCAAGAAGCCCATTTATAGGAGAAACCCTATTTTTTTCATCGCCCATTGCAACCCAACCATAGGTTGTTTTGAAGAACTGTTAACATTGTTGGAAATCTCTCACTGATTTCTATAATGGGTCTCTTTTTGTATTTGGTAATTTGACACTTCACCATGAAGCCATTTTTTCTGTGAGGTCTCACTTTGTCACTTACTAAAATCAAATTTCTTCATATGAGCCACTTGTACTTTGGTACCACTTTACCTTTTCACTGGTTGACTCACATGTCAATTTTTATCATGATTAACCAATTTTACTCATGTTTTTATGGTCCCCTTTAGGCCTCCCCCCATGTGGCAGCATCATCGAGTCACCCTTGTTCAAAGCATCAAAGATGAGTCACCCTTGCATCCATGGAGTCTATTCTAAGTCTCCTTGAGTCTTGTTACAGTATATCATCCATATTGTTGTCACATTCATCCCATTATGCTCATATTTGGCCTCTAAATATATTTTTCCATATTTTAAAATCCCTTATCTAAGTAATTGACCATCCCCTCTAGAATCGAGTCAGTCGCTACCAGGTCAACCATGCATATCATGCTCTAACAATGGAAGTCATTATTCCACCTCTCATTTTGTATTCTTCCATCATCATCCCTGGTGCCAATTCATCTGTCACATTGCTATGACCCTCGTGCCTTTATTGAGGAATCCTTATTGCCTCACCTCTAGCGAGCCCTCTTCTGTCGACTTCAGCACATTTATTCCAGGAGAGTGGTCTAGAGGGTGGTGTACCTTGGTTCCAGCTTTTATCATTGTTATGTGCCCTAAATCAAGTGAGGGAATCATCATTTCCCTTTGACTTGGTTGTTTCTAGCGTGCTTGACTTCAACTCATTATCGTACGGTCGAGAATCATACACTTGATAGTCCAATGATCCAACAGACTATACTAGTATTTCTCAAGTGTGTGTTAGATGTTCCAGACCTCATGAAGGGGTGGCCCTTCATGCCTGAATGTCAACAAATCATGATCCAGCCTTAGATGCAGTTCCACAGATTTGATGGGTTCGGTTTTCGCGGCTTGCAACGCCCATAGCATGCATTTCTCATTCAAATGATCCATTCATATCTTTAGATCCCTCCCCTGTGCATAGGGATTATTTGGTCATTATTCTCCCTCACTATTTCATCTTGAGGGGAATTATGTCTCATGTACTCATATCATCTCATGTTATTGTATTTATTCTTGGCCTCTATTTTCCAGACACATTATGTATATGGGACTCATTCTACTATTGTATCACTTTCTAGCCCATTGATGCCAGCACATCATGTAGCATGTATCATGTACTTTCCCACATTGTTGAGATCACCATATTTATTCGTACTCAATTATCACAGTGAATATGGGTATGCCTCCCTTGCCTCATTTGAGATCATGTACTCCAAAATAAAAGGAGACTTATATCTTCTTAGTAGGTCTTGCCCCCTCCATTCCTCCATCCTTCCTTGCATTGCTTCAACACTCTCTCTCTCTCTCTCTCTCTCTCTCTCTCTCTCTCTCGCTCTCTCTCTGACCCCCCTTTGGTGTCTCGTGGAATTGTATCCTACAATGTATTTCGTTCATACGATTTTCTCTTGAATTTCGTACATCGGGAGGCAATATTTTATCAACTAAAAAATTATCACCTAGCCATTTCTAACTATGTGGATTGAAATAAACCATGTAGGATTAATTATACCATAGTAAAATCACTTTCACCATAGGAAATGATTTAGTAAACCACTTTTATTAAATTATTTCTTCTTAAAATTAGAAAACCCCATGAGAATAATTGAATAAATCATTATTTATTTAATTTTCTCTAGGAATAGTTATTAAATCGTTATTTGGTAATTATTCCTTGTCACATTTGACTAAATCATCTCGGAATAATTAAATAAATCATTATTTATTTATTATTCCTTAATCCTATTTTTGGAATAATTGTTACATAACTATTTAATAATTATTTCAATTTCACACATTTCTTAATCATCTTGAAGTAATTAATAAATCATTTTATTTAATTATTTATTTCTAAATAAATATATTTGACCATTTTGAATTATCTTTCCCTCTCCAAAAAATATTATAAAGTATTCCTAACAGTTAGATATTGATTTGGTCAATATTATTTAAATATTTTCCATTTTCGAGATCAACCCAATACTTTGCTATAAATAAGAGGGTTTTCCTTTCATTCTTCACCATGATCACTATCATCATCACCATTATCATCTTATGTCATTTGATCTTCCACTTGAGTTCTATTTTGTTTTGGGTTTTCTGCATATTGAGAGAGAGAAACAGATCATTGAAGCATAAGGACATCAAAGGACCCATTCCATGGAAGGGGATTTACGAACCCATGTTGTAAATATTTTTCACCAAGTGTTATTAATAAAAATATTATTCATTAAAGTCTTATTTTATTGGGTTATTGCATCGATTATTTCTTGTTTTTCTATATTTTAAATTGCACATTATCGTTTTTCTACAGGGTTTTATTATTTTGTCATTGCAGATATGAAGCGTAAACAGCCACATCTTGTTGTTAGGGTCACTTTTCACTAGTGACTTAAGTGAATTATTTTTGGTACAACTTTCTGAAATATGTACACTAACAATGGTGGAAAAATATGTACATGAATGTACAAACAAATATCGTAAGGCCACTAGACATGACCAAACAGCATGCACTTATACAATCTAAGGGAGAAATCAAGCAAACCAGTGATCAAATGGATCATCCCATAGAAAAATCACAGTTGAACGATGCCCAAGTCATTTGTGAGGAGATGGTTGGGATAGTTATGCTAGCCTCTTACTTAATGGATCTTATTCCCGAAACCAAGTACTCTTAGGTGCTAATTTTATTGGTTGTTTTATTATGTTAAGGGTATATGGATAAAACTTGAATGGTGTTTTTAGATTCATGTTTCAAGGAAGACCATGCATGGAAATTCTCCTGCGAATTTTGATCTTCAATGAAACCTAATTAGAGAAGGGTAAGATTTTTTAATTTTCAAATGCAATGATGAGTACAATCCTCACACCTCTCATTAAGCTCTTAGACACACAATATAGATTATAATCATAGCTTCAAACTAATAGCAAAAGAAATCAAATGAAAACATTCAAAAAATCCTACTCAAAACCAAATTGTAGCTAGCAAGCAAACATGCACTAACAGGAAAAAAATCCAATCAAGAAGAAATACTCACAAGCAACCAAAAAGAAGATGGATCATAGGACAATGATGATAGAGGTATCTAGCCAGAAATTTCCTTGATGGAAATCAAACCCAAGAGAGTTCAAAACCCTAAAAACAGAGAAACAAATTCACTTACTATAAGAAAATATGTGTGTTTTACACGGAAAAAAGATAGAAAAAAATATGGATCCGAAGATAAATAAGTAGATCCCAATGGATGCATGCCTATACAAGAAATTACAAAGAATATAAAGAGACTATACCTCTTATCAAAAAGAGTTCTCTCATTGGTGCAACCAACTTGGGGAACCTCTAGAGATCTATGCTTATGTCCTTACTCCTCAATACCTACACACAACAACTAGTCACCAAACCCTATGCCCTGCAAAAAATGTTAGCACAACATATAACCACGATGATAATTAGCATGTAAATATAAGAGAATAAAATGAGAAAATGAGATATCATGGGAAAATCTATTTGTGTTTGTATTATATCGAAGGTAGTGTGTAAATTGTCATGCACTTCCACGGTACTTGTCTATTGTCCTCCCCTCACTTGCAACTCATTGTTTGTTGGACCTATACTAATGCCTTATCATAGAGATAACTATGAGTGAAAACTCCAACAGCACTTCATCATATGTTAATTTTTCCTCCACGATGATCTATGGGGAGCTTGCATTTACAGATATTCCTAGGTAGTGATCATATTGAATGTAGACATTGTTTTTACCATGTATGGTCCTTTGATCATTATCCTATTTGAGTGATTGATTTTGACTTATTCTAACCTCATCCATGCAATTTATCACTCTATTGCTTCATCACAATGTAACTAGGGCATTGTTGGCTCTTTATTGCTTGTAGTCAGTGTACACATAGTGTCTTTTGGCCTAGTGTCACTTGGATATAATTGCATAGGAGCTTTGAAGGGATCAATTAGGGGTTTTTTAATATTTAAACAAATCAAGTTTGGAATCTAGACTTTGAATATGGTTTTCTCTTCTATTGGACCTAAGGGAGTGGGTTTTTAAGCTATCACAATCGTTCTTGGGAAGAAGCCGAAAGAACAAATAATTGGGAAAAGTAGACTTGATGAAGGAAGAAATAGCAAGTAGACCTGATGAAGGCAGAAGTAACTAAAATACCCGGTGAGGATACAAGTAGTAAGAAAACTTGGTGAAAACATCATCAAATAACAAACATTGTGAAGAAGTAAGAAAATTTAGTGAAGTAGGTTGGTGCATAATAAAAATATGCAGCAATGAGGATTTGTGTCTCTTATAGGTTAATGGCTACAAAGAAGTAGAGGGGATTGGTGTCTCCTATAGATTCATTCCTACAAATAAGAAGAGGAGATTGGTGTCTCTTGTAAGTTTTTTCTTGAAAAGAAAAAGAGGGGAATGGTGTCTCATGTAGGGAGTATAGGGGATTATCATATCTTGTAGGTTGGTGCCAATAAAGCAACAAAGGGCATTGACATCTCCTATAGGTTGGTGCCTATAAAGTAGTAGAGGGGATTTGCATCTATTGTGGGTTGGTGCCTACAAAGTAGTAGATGGGATTGGTGCCTCCTGTAGGTTGGTTCCTACATAGCAGGAGAGGGGAATGGTGTCTCCTGTAGGTGCCTACAAATTGATGTAATAGTAGGTTGGTGCCTACAAGATCTTTCATATAAATAATTTGTGTGGTTTTATCCATGTTGACATTGTTGGACCCACCAACATGTCAAGGGATCTCCCCAGTAAGAAGTCCCAACTAGACCTCAAACCATTTGGATTAGGAATCCCAACAGTGGGTAGTAAATTAGTACCTTAACCGCGGTAGCAAGCAGAGGTAAGTATGATAACTTTGTCGGAAGAAAGTGTGTGACCTTGCAGTGAATCAAGTGAGATGCATAGGGGTCCTAACACATAGATGGGAAAAGGAAGTGTGTCCCTTAGAAGCATGTAATAGTACGCAACCTGAAAGGAACACACGAGTGAAATGACATCACAAGCTGGAAGCAGAATAGTCCACAAACCAAAGTGACAAGTTAATACAAAAACATGTCTTCAACAAGATTCATACAATTTCATGAAAAATAGTTCATACACAAATGTGTAAGTTAAATAACATACATTGCTAAAGAAACCAGAATATTCCAACTACAATAACAACATATGCATGAAAACATGTTGGCTCAGTTATATTATTAAGTCAAAGTTCCATCCATACATACACCATTGATAGCAACTAGCCCTAATAGTGGAACATTACAGTCAACACCACCTGCTCCTCCAAAGAAATGTACTCCCTCTATGTTGTGAAGAAGCCAAGGCTCATCACAATACTCTCCAAGCCTTCTTTAGGCAATGCATAGCCAAAATCTTAGCTCCCAAAAGCATGTTCTATGAGTTGTGAGGTTCTATTTATAACAAAGGGTGGGGTGACCCTTGACATTCCCATTTGTGACTCTTTGACTATCCTCATGACTCTTCAACTTCTTACAAATAACTCTTTACATTACATAATGACTGTTCACATTCCACTAATTACACTTAGAATTTCACTTACAACATATTTACAAATAATATACATTTTCCACATGTACTCATGTGAGACAAAATAGGCTAGAGACATCCTAACACGACACAACAATACGACTCTGAAGTTTTGGGCAAGACCAACCCGGAAACCTCCACTTGATAATTCTCGGTCACGTATTGATGCAATCTTAGTACTATGCTATGATGTCCCCAAACTAATTGATGGTGTCTTCCTGATAGCGAACCCTTGCCTTTGTAGCTTCCGGATATATGGTCTTGGAACTTGTGTCCATCTCGTCCTGAAGCATGTGTAGCATGGTACAGACCATAACAAGACCATCGATGTACTTTGAATATTTTTTGCACTGAGATTCAAGTCATCCCTGGTGTCATCTCGCCTGAGTTGCCCCCTGTACCTGTCAACCTCTAACCAAACTTGGTTCTTGTACTTAAATTTTGTTAGGCCTCTATACTACTAGTGTAACCCCTTATTGTTATTAGTACAACCCCATTATTATATTTATGTACCCATGTAGTGCCCATATTGTTACTATTGTGCCCTATAGAAGCCCACTATTGTTATTATTGTGCCCTTACATTATTATTTTTATGTCGGCTATGATTATATTATGACACCTTAGACTCCTATATATAGAAAGGAGATCTTGTCATTTGTATCATCCAAGAATTGTTCATTATGTAATGTAAAGGAGGTTTCCCCCTTAAAGAGGCTAAATTATAAGGCATTAATCTATCTTTTCTATCTTTTTGTGAGCTGGTTTCATAACATTTGGTATCAGAGCTTTGGATTCTAGGGTTTCGCTACTCCAAATAGGTCATCGTGGAATTTTGGCTATAACTTTTTTTTTTGTGATCTTTCAGAAGTGAAAAAAAAACCCATTTGAGAGGAAATCGTGTTGAACCTCGAATCCAAATTTCAGATCTTTTAGCGCTATATGGGCAGAGATATGATCTAAGGAAGTTGGTCTTTTTGCAAACTCCTGAATTACATTCCAAACAAGTGACCTGGGGAAATCATCATAACTTTCTCTCTGAGAATTGGATTAAAATTTTGTAAGAAGGTACAGAAATAGGACAGAATGAAGTTTCGTGTATATATTTTTCAGAGCCAAAGGTCAAAACAGTGACATGTGGCATGTCATACAAGTTCGCTCTACTGAACTAATCTATAATCAGGTCAATGTGGGAGATTTGCCATAACTCTTCCTTGAAGAATTCAATTTGGATCAAACTAGTGGCATTAGAAAGAGGACGTAGAGGGCTACTGCAAATCGCAATTTCAGAACTTAAAGATCCAAAAGTATAGAGTCACAATCATTTCACGATCGAGATCCTAAAATCAAGAAAAAGCAAGATGAGGAAGTTTGATGGCAAGGATCTGGTAAATTGGATACTTCAAATGGAGCAATATTTTGATCTACATGGTGTACCATTGTTACAAAAGGTATGTATTGCATCTTCATATTTAGGACCGAATCAATTTTTATGGTATAAAGGGCTTTGTTCTCATAAACAACTTGTTAGATGGTCAATTTTCATGGAGGAAATGATAGCACATTATGAGGATACAAAGAGAAACACCTTATTTAGAGCAACACCACAACAATTTGAAAGAGTAAAAGGGCTTTGTTACATAGTGGAAAGTAAAATTATGGCAACAAGGAAGTCTACCCCTCACAACTATAAAGATGGAAGTGTTGTTTCTCCTAGCCTTCCACAACCTACAAGTGTTACACCACAACAATTGGAAGAAGAAAGAGAAAAAGGGCTTTGTTACAATTGTGATAGAAAATGCACTAAGGGTCATAAGTGTGGTGAGAAGAAATTATTTTACATAGAGTATGAGGAGGAGGAAGAAAAAGATCAAGAAACATCAAAAGAAGAGGATATAAGCTAGGACCCAACCCCGGAGAAAGAAGAAATGAATCAGACCATATCTTGTAAAGCATTGGCAAGAATTACCACTCCTCAAATGCTCAAGATAGGAGGACATATCAGGAAGAAAAAGGTGCAAGAAGTGAAAGATCATATCGAGAAAGAAGAAATGAATCCAACCATATCTTGTAATTCATTGGTCGAAATTACCACTCCTCAAACTATCAAGATAGAAGGGCATAACAAGAAGAAAAATGTTCAAGAAGTGAAATATCACATCGAGCATCAAGAAATGAATCCAACCATATCTTGCAAAGGAATGGAAGAAATTACCACTCCTCAAACTCTAAACATAGAAGGACATATCAAGAAGAAAAAGGTTCAAGCAGTGAAAGATCACATCAAGCATCAACAAGAAGTTTTGCAACTTTTAAAGGATAATGCCACTTTGGTGCAAAATAAAATGAAACAACAGGTAGATCAACATCGAAGTGAAAAATGTTTTGATGTAGGTGATTGGGTATTTTATTGCTACAACTCAAGCAAGCTATTTATGAGAAGGAAATGTTGGCAATACTATATTCACTTAAGAAATGGCGACCTTACCGAATGGGAAGACACTTCAAGGTAAAAATGGATCATGATAGTCTTAAATACTTTTTAGAACAACTATTATATTTAGAAGAATGAAAAAAATGGGTCACAAATATGTTGGTTTATGACTTTGACATCATCTATAGAAAAGGGAAGCAAAATTTTGTTGCAAATGCACTCTCAAGAAAGGATGAGGATGTGGAAGCATTGTTTTGTGCTATTTTTGTTATCCATCCAGATTGGATAAAAAAAGCAAGGGATGAATGGAAGAAGGATGAAGAAGTATGGCCACTCATTCAAAAGTTGCAGAAGATCCCTATTCAAACAATATTGCCAAAACTTGAAGAGGAAGGAAAAATCATATTCGAACCTGGAGTAGTCACAGAAACAAGAACACGACAGCTACGAAATCAATCAATTTCAGAGTATCTCATCAAGTGGAAGAACCTACCCACTAAAGATTCCACATGGGAGGATAATAATTTTATACAGAAGCATCAAGAACTACTCAAGCGTTAAGGACAACACTTTTTGAAGGAGAGGGGCATGTTAGTCCCCTATACTATTAGTGTAACCCCTTATTGTTATTAGTACAACCCCCTTATTATACTGATGTACCCATGTAGTGCCCATATTGTTACTATTGTGCTCCATAGAAGCCCACTATTGTTATTATTTTGCCCTTACATTATTATTGTTATATCGGATCTGATTATATTATGACCCCTTAGACTCCTATATATAGAAAGGAGGTCTTTTCATTTGTATCATCCAAGAATTGTTCATTTATGTAATGTAAAGGAGGTTTCCCCCTCGAAGAGGCTGAATTCTAAGGAGTTAATCTATATTTTCTATCTTTTTGTGAGTTGGTTTCATAACAAATTTGGTGAGGGACCCTGCATTTGTTCGCTCTCTTCCTCAGCTACTGGATTTTTCAGATCATCAACCTGTATTGGTATTCTTTTATATTTTATTGCACCTTGTCTATGTTCTTCTTCTTATTTATGCTTCTTTTCTTGTTCTTTCCTTCTCGACTCTCATTCTTCCTTCAGTTCTTGTTCTGCTTGCTATGATCTCAGTTCTACTACTTGAAATCTCTACTCTTCTCTCTCCCTATGCTCTATTGTTTGTGTCTTCTTCTTCCTTTTTCTTATACTATCAAAGTTACTTGCATGAAGATTGAATGTGCTTCCACTCTGTAGCTTTGTTCTCCCTTTATTATGTCAGCAATTTCCTCTTTCCCTGATCTTGTCCTAGATTGTTTCCTTATGCCCTTGTTGTTGGCCTTGCTGCCATGTTAGTGTTGATTCCTTTTCTGTAAACGATTAGGCATCTGCATATATTGGCAATTAAATTGATGCTTTCTCAATTGCTTCCCCAATACTACTTTCATCGACCGTTCTTGAAACATCTCTCTTTGGTGCCATGGTGCAATGCCTACTGGAGAGAAGTGCTTCATGAGTATGGTACCTATGGGATAGAACAGACACTCATGGAAAGTAAAGATTAGCTCTTACAAATCTAAATTCCAGCATGATCAAGAAGCAACCAAGGCATCTAATGAGAGGAATTATGAAATTTCAATTGACAAGGGTGACTCACTGACTATGAGAACTGCACATTGCACAGTCCCAGAAGTCAATGTGGAATCTTGATGAGTGGAACTGCACAATTTGTAGTTCAGTCTGGGTCAGGGCCTGGGAGAGGTTGTGCATTGTCGAGCCTCATTGACCAAATTGGGAGACTGGATCATGGAACTACATAGTGCGCAGTTGGAGCTGGCCCAGGACAAGCTCTGCACAATTCCAGAAGTCAAGGCAGAGGACTTAAGCTCCCATATTTCGCAATGCATGTAGTGAAGTGTGGTATCTAGACAGGGGGAGCCCAGATCTATCCATGGAAAGTGAGAAAACATGAATATGTGAAGGATGATGTAAGGATGAGTGTAGATCTAACTAAGTGTATATGTATGCATGTCGAACAAGTGTAGCAATGTATCGAACTGAAGGAATAGGATGCATGTGAAGGGAGTCATTGCACGGTAACTGTTGGTGCAAAAATGGGAAAGCTCATGTGACGCTTGGGGAAGGCAATGTATAACTTGAAACAACATTTATACAAGCTAAAACAATTTAAAACTCTAGTGACCTTTCAATAAAACGTGTTAAACAACACTCTCGCAAGCTAAACAAACAAAAGCGACATAAAAAGTAGCAAAAGGAAATAAAAGCAAAACTCACCCCAAAAAGCGATTAAAATAATCTTAAGGCTCCTTGATTTCCTAGGGAAGCTAGAGCTTGATGATTGAATGTGTAAGTGATCTCTAGAGGCATTCATTACATAGATTTAGGAAACATGGAATTCATGACCCATATGCTTGAGATCAAGGACAACAGCGACACTTGACAAAGCCTTCTAATGAGGGTAATTTGTCACCTTCAGGCGACGAATAATGGATCCCTACTTCCCATGGATGTCGTATTCCCTTTAGCTCCTTTATTTTTGGGAAAATGGCCATGAATTGTTCAAAAAGATTGCATAGTTATGTGAAGGACCAGGCAACTCTCTAGATAATGCACTGAACAATCTTCTTAGCATAGTAGGTTCTACGCAATTGCTGGGTTGAGTGGCTCTAGATGCCTCTCATGCTCTGCAAAATTTCCCAGTTGAACACAAGTTGCCATCTAGGTATGCGCAATTCTAGAGCTAAAGGTCACTAGTAGTCTGAACTGCACATTTCTTAAGAGAAATACTGGTTTCCCTCTAGGATTGCGCAGATTGCTAGAACCGGATTGCAACCAAGTGGGGAGGTCACCTTGTGGTTAGACAGCAAAGCAAGTAAGAAAACACAAGTTGTAAAGCAAAGGATAAAACTCAAATGAAAGCATAACTACTTGGGAAGTGTAAGATAAGTTGCTTGGAATTTAGTAGGGAGGCTCCAAAATGAAGCGTAAGAAAAATT
The DNA here is from genome assembly GCA_000404065.3 of Pinus taeda. Taxonomy (NCBI): domain Eukaryota; kingdom Viridiplantae; phylum Streptophyta; class Pinopsida; order Pinales; family Pinaceae; genus Pinus; species Pinus taeda. The sequence continues at coordinate 169,574 of APFE031032099.1, read as the reverse complement.
TTGGAGGGTGATTGTAGCCGCTATAACTTTGGCAACACATTGATAGAACTCCAGCTCTCTGTATGGACCTTGTCTTGTGTAAATAGAGTCTAAATCCTCTAGAAGTAGTGTTCGATTATTTGATCATCATGGTTCCTTCACTAGCTTAAATTAAAGATTTAGTCCCTATCATCCTCTTTATCGGTCAACACACATACCAAGCCAATTCACCTAAATTGTTTCAATTGGGATGAGGGGTGTGGTGAAGTAAAATTATAAGTGTGAACATGAACGAATTCCTCTAGCCCGATGATGGGTCTACCCACAATAGATACATTCTATGGAAGATTTCCTTAGGTTAGAATCAATCAAGAGGGCCTACCTCTTGGTCATTTATCCTGTTTGATGAAGTCTTTACTTGCTCGCTCCAGCAATCTCTTGCTTCCTTCTTCAAGTTCCTGAAACAAGTAAACAACAACTGCACACAAACATAATAATAGACAAATTGCAATTCAACCTACTTAATGAGTCAAGAAGCATTACGACGTGGATATGTAATATTACAAAACATATAGGAAATCAATCAATAATTGCATATATTAATATCAAAGAGAGATTACAACCATTTGCCTTGATGTCGCAGTCTTCCTTTGACAAGACCAGGTTCCCACACACTTCTACTAGCATTTCATGATGGCTTCAAACAACAATAGTTTAAAGTCTCTTCCCTTTGGGCTTCACTCCAAACGAAAACACACTTCTCCCTCACACAACTAGGTAGCTACAACTAGTAATAGCTTGCTTGTCTACTCGAAATAGTATCAACGTTCAACAATAAATCTACCAAAACTATCAACTATGGCTATAACATTCACACTAGTTTGTGCTTGGGAAGAAGGGAGGTTTATATAGGAAATATGGATGGGAGATGGATCCTCTTCTTATGGGAGAAGGAATTATCCCTTGAGGTAGTTCCATCATTATAGGGGAAAGGAGCCCAAAATATCATCCTCGACCCCATCTGGCCAAACCATTTACCAGACTTCCATTACGAAGCTTCTAGAGCTGGAAGCTTCGGCATCAATTTAAAATACTTTCCATAATAGGACCAGCGTGACTGGAACACATCTCAGTCACTCCAATCGTCGAGAGGAGAAGTGCTAATCTCTACACATCAGCGCGGGGGAAACAAAGGCCATTAGTGTCGGTCTTGTAAACTAGGAAAAAAAGAAGTTTTAGGGGAAATGGTGCAAAATGGAAATGATCTCCTCATGAAGAGCGACATAATGGGAGTTTCTACGTGAAGGAAAAGCGTGTGGGGTTCACTGTAGAGGTCCTCCAAGATCAAGGAATGAGGAGTACAGGGACAGTGACAAAATGTTGTGTAACAGATTCCCCCTAAAGCGTGAAGGCCGAGCTGGAGTGAGAGACGAAATGATTTATAAATCAGTATGGGGAACCGGTCTGCATCAAAAAACCTGCAAGCAAGTATAGATACATATACATAAATTGATATCTCTATTAAATGATACATGAATCGTAGCATGGATGCATCCATCCAGATAATGATCATGTAAATAGATCCAAGTATGGGTGTAGCCATCCGTCAAAAAGAATCATAATGAAACTAAGGTATGCTCACAACCATCCAATAATAAGAAGGATCACATATGATAACTTATGGTCTAGTTGCAGCCATCCATATGAAAGAGACATGCATATCATCACAATCATGTCACACCACTTCGCAACCTACACTTGTGTGATCTAAGCCCAGGGTCTTGTGCTCCAACACGACTTGATCAAAGTGTAGATCCTAGCGTGTGAATGAATGTGTTGATGTCAAGCATTCTAGAAATTCGCTTGATTACAGTCAATGATGTAAACTATTAACAAGTGCGAGAGAAACCACCAATAATGACGATGGCCCTTAAGGTACTATCAGCACAATTCACGGAATGTGAATATAGGAACTAAAGTCGAACACCCTTGAAATCAATCAATCAAAAGCCAATGATGTGAACTTGTCATTGAGTGCGAAGAACTTACCATTAGGGCATCCAAGCTCTAAGGTACTAGAAGGGAGTCTCTCGGTCAACTTCCCAGATAATGAGTTGAAGTCGATGGAAAGCGACCATGTCGAAGGAGGGTCATAATGAATCCCACGTCATTGACGTGAGACAAGAGGATGAAAAATTATTTTGGATGATATAGAGAATAAGAGGTAAGTGTAACTGTAGAAGGACAACTCTTGAACATATCAGCGACACAACTGGAAGTTTTGCAGCTTTTGGATCCATAGGATCAGTGGTCATGACGACGTGGCAGAGATCAGATAGAAGGAAAAAATGAATAGCCCAAACCCAAGAAGGTCAATGATACAAAGGAGGATGTCCCAACCTGACACGAAGCAAAGAGTGTCATGTTCAAGAGTGAGTTGCCGACACAACTGATAGATTTCCAAATTCTCTTCCACCATTTCTGGCGAGTACCCCAATTATTTTTTAATCACAAGCTTGAAGGGGATAGCATATGCTTGCACTGTAAGTTCATCCTTCAGATGAATCCAACCTAGTAATTTTAACAAGCCCTAGGAAGGAGAAGCTCATGTTCATCATGACGACGAATCTAATATCATTTAATAATTTAACGAGTTTAACAAAGGTGTAACTCAATATCTTTTTCATGTTTAGAGAGTTTGAAAAAGACATGTAAAAGAAAACTCCACATTGTCCCTTTTCATTCAATTGTGTCTCTCAAGCCCGAAAAGGTATAAAATAATACTTGAGAGAACCACTTGACCATTTTAGTCAATGACTACCTTTTTCGTAAATAGTGCATCCCAACCCAAAAAAGGGATAAACTTATACTGGGCGCACAACGTTTCATATCCGTTAACGAGTTTGAAACGACAAGGACTCAGCCATCTTTTCGCTTTTAAAGGGTCAGAAAAGAGTTGAAAGCGGACCCCCGTTTTTATTCTCTTTAACAAGTCAAAAAGGGAAAAATACTCGAAAATCTTTTCATCTGAGTTTAACGAGTTGAGAGAAGAGCTGAAACGTGACTCATCATCATCATAAAACATCCATCACCTGTTGCTGCACAAGTAAGGAAAAGTGTATTATCGAGTCCTTGAGGCAAAATAGGTCAAAAATATTTACAAAACCTAATATTTACATGAAAAAATTAACAAAAAGGGGGAAAGTAAATATATTTTTACCATTTACCATTTTACCTTTGCAGTGAAGACTTTTTACCCACTTTTCCCTAGTTTTTCTAGAGTAGATTGCGGGAGATCCAGGAGGTCAATCGACAAGTCGTCAGCTCTAGGTAACAGCCAAAGCCCTAAGCTCCATTTTCATGCAATTCCTTTTTGTTTTAGTCATTTTTTTGGATTTTTAGGGAGGTTTTTGAAAAAAATATCACCCTTAGTCGGCACAATTTCCGGGCACAAGATCGTGCCAGCCAAGGGTGATTTGCACAACCATCCTCGCCAATCAGTGTAACTGTTTTTAAAACAGAAACGTTGGCATGGTGGATAGGGAGAAACCATTTTTTCTCAAAAACTAACCGTTTAAACTTGAATTTTATGTGCCAAGGATGATTGTTAACTCAAACTAATGGCTTTTGTAGGAGAGAAATAGCCGAATATGGTGGATTGGAAGGAAAGGAAACATGAAGATGTTGACACCCAGGAAATGAATGATCCAAATTTTCTAGAGGCTTTGAGGGCTTGCGGGCTCCTCAAATTTTTCCTTACATTAGGGATGCGGGCCCAACCTGAGTTGCTTCAATACTTGATAATCCTTTGGGACATTAATTGGGATATTTTTGTCATTAGGACAAGGAGCTGGAGTTGACAACTTCATATATCTACTTCATCACTAGATTGTCTCGTAGAGTTGAGCCAATGAACTTGTATGGGTCACGTCTGATCAGGGCAAGCATAACTTCCCTGCTTACCGAACACTGCCTTGAGGCCCTGAAATCCAAGAGTGGGAAGATAAGATAGATATTTCCAGTGTGCGGGATTTGACACTGAGGGTGCTTTTGTTTACTATCAATAGAGTGGCGAGGTCCCAGGCGGAACATGAGACTAACAAGTCGAAGTTCCTTTATGCTATTGATTGCATAGCTCCTACAATATTCAACTGGGCAGAGTCCATGAAGATGAACATCAAGCACCAGTTGTCCAAGGCTAAGGTGGGGAATATAAAGTAATTTGGCTTCAGATCAGTACTTGTGACCTTTTTCCTGGAATGAGTGTCATTGTTCTAGTATTAGTTGACTAAGGTCGATCCTCCTGTGCTACATAATCTGTGGATGGCCCGCTGGAGTCGCTTGATGCCCAGGATCACTGGGGGTCCACATATGTCATACCGACCTGCATTATTCTCATGGATATGATGACAGAAGATCATTTTGGAGGACTGGCTGTACAGTGGCATTGATTTCCATGGAGATCCATATATGCCCTTACTAGATGGAGAGGACTTCGATGACGAAGGTAAAAATCAAATTTTTTATTTAGATATTTTTAATTGTTTTGGTATATGCATGCTTATAACATTTCTCTTGTTTATGCAGATGTTGGACCAGAGCAGCCAGCTGGGACGTCCCCAATAGCCAGGTGCATACCCCACCCTATTGACACTATTACCCCTTATTAGGAAGGGAGCAACAACGAGGAGGAGATCGTGAAGAACCTTGAAGGGTTAACTCATGGTATCCCGGAGTATGCTGGGATAGGAGACATGCTCTGTCGGTACCAGAGACACACGGTGGAAGTCTCAGATTGGATCCATTGACTGTTGAGTCATGTTTCATAAGTTGTCTCGTACTACCATGACCACCATGCTTTGTAGTCCCTAGGTCCAGCACTTACATATTTTTTTGAGGCCTGCGTGCCATGGATGTATGAGGCATGTAATTTCTTGATATTATTTCAGACACACAAATTATTTTTGGGTTCTGATGTATCAAACATTCTCACCATATATATATTATATATATATAATTATATATTATATAATATATATATATATATATATATGTTGCATTTTCCTGTCTATTATGGTACAAATGGTTTGTCTTACCTTTTACATGTTTTGTAAATGTCTATCCAACACATAATTAGCTAATGCATATGTCAATGTATTCATGCGTCTAGGAATATGATGATATGTAATATAATCAAAAAGTCTTTCCAATAGACGGATACGGAGATACATTCTTAATATTTGAGGGTTCCTAACAGGATATTGCCTGTTGAGTTTAAGGACAACAAGCTGTGAATCGAGGTTGACAACCAATTCTCTGATGCCCACAGTGATGGCTTCTGACAATAATTCGATGACCGCACTGTATTCATTCTCTGATGCCCATAGCGATGGCTTCTGACAACAGTTCGATGACCGCACCATGTTTAGCAATGTTTTTGGTTATGCAACCTAGGCAGATAACTTGAAGGTATATCAACTCACCGTTAGGTTCATAGATAGCCCATATCGGGATGATAGGTTTTAGGTACTACGGAAAGCACCATCGGTGAAACCAACATGACGAGTTGTAGACATCTGCAAAGTAAGAAAAGTTGTTGGCTTGTTGGGGCCTCACCCAGGTTCAGAGGTGATTTAGCCAAACAAATCCCGGTACTACTGGCCCTTTCGGCAACAGTCTGCGGAGCACGAACCCAGATCTCACCCAAAGTAGTATGGGAGGGTGCTAGAACTAGGTTTCCGCACCCTGGAGATGTCTGATGAGTTCAAGTGGTCGGAAATTTGACCTTGTGCGCATGTCTCTACGCACACGTACCCGTACCTCGTAGCCTGAGATTTTGCCTTTGTGCAACCCTACTCGGGGGCCGAACGTTGTTATTACCCAAGTCCTTACTAGTATTCCACCATTAGTTTATTAACTTAGCTTACTTTCATGTGTAACGTATAATTAGCAATATAAAACATTCATACAAGTGAGCACAGTAAATAAATAGTATATTTGTAATTGATATCAAACATGTAATAACTCAAGACCAGATACATAGAATTTGGATAAAACTTCTCTTTATTATTCTCTTCTTCGGTTACAGACTTGACTCCGCCTTGCACACTCATTTGCAGGGGTCTCCGTACTCAACTGCAGACAACTAGGCACCTATGCACTCAACTGCAGAGCCTTCTCCTACTCTACGACCCAAAGACACACTTAAACACTTATGACTCAATCCCTTAGACTTGTCCCCTATCCTCTACTTCGCTCTTTCTTACACTTAGAGCCTCACTCTATTTATACAATCCTATGGTCCATGGACCATGGGTAGGCTAACCTTACATTACAAACAAGGGTGGACAACCCTATGACTCTAACATACTTCGGAGCCCACAATTCACGGGGCTTTACAACTTTATTCGGTCAAAACATGGGCTTTGAACCCCAAAACATGCCTCGGGGGGGATTCCATACCCAACAGCCCCCCAACACAAACATCATGACTCACCCTCGAGTCACTCTGTCAGCGCAGCGATCTTGGCACAGAGTTCCTCCAACTGTCCTCGAACTGTGCTGATGTCAATAGCGCACTGCGTCACTTCTTGCTAAATCTGTTGCATCCTATGTTCTTAGACCTCTGTGTCTGGGGCGCTTCTCTGCATTAACATGTGCATCCCCTGTATGTGCGCAATCTTTCCTTTGACCTTTGTCGTGATAGTGAAAGCCTATTCGATCCACAGTTAGACACGCGCTTTGAGAATTGCATCCTTATGTCGCATCGTGTCCACCTGTTCCTTCAATGCATTGGTTTGTTGTATCCTTGCAAGCTTCTGAGTGAGGACTACTATCTGTGCAGTTCCTCTAACACTGTCATATTGTTGCGGAAGTTCTCATGCCTCTATCTCCAAGAGCTTGATGTTGGGATCCTCCTGCAAATTTATGAGGACCTCAAGTGCTTTCTCCAACAAAGTGGTACAGTCTTGCACTGCACCTCCAATTTATTCCAATCTTGTTGTGATAGCGCTAGCGCACTATTCTCAGACCTCTGGGGGATTGGAAGGTTGCGCATTTAACTATAGCTTGGGAATTTGAAGATTTAGCTCCAGCTGAACCTTGGTCATTTCTTCTCTATCCTCGTGGACTCTGGTTGCCAACTTGTGGATATGCACCTCTACTAGTAGATCTGTTGGGATGGCCAGCTCCAAGACACGTCGGCAAGCGTCATCTACCACCTACACCAATTGTTGGTTCTACAACACCAATTTGTTGCACTGCAAACTGAGTTGTTCCATGTTTATCTTTTTTTCACTGAGAACTTGGATTGCGCGGCTCTCCCTAGCACGCAGCTCTGCCGTTATCCCATCCTACAGCAAATATAGTGTCTCTCATAGAAGGGAAGCCAAATTAAGGCCAAGGTCTTTGATCATGTTAACCTTAAATCTGTTGGTCTCATTTGCTGCTACTAGGACCCCTTTTAGTAACACTATTGTGTTTTCCATCCATGCGCACAACATCTGCTCTGTTGCCGAGGATCCTGCTGCGAGGTAGGTCGAGAGGGTACCCACCTAAGTGGGTTGCACCTGTAACTCCTATAGATGCACCCTGAGGGCCCCCAACACAGTCTCCTGCTCCTACATAAAATCTTGAAGGGCCTCATTAGTGACATCGCGAACCATCTCGGCCGATGTCATGGAGGTCACCTTCAGTTAAGGTGATTGGATCAATGGCAAACTTCGAGGCCTTGACCTTCTTCCTCAATCCTACTCTCTCTGTTGTGTGTGGGTGCTTTAGCTATGTGAACACATTCTTTGGGTCCACGCTCCCTTCTGTTGCTTCTGCTTCCTCTACCTCCTACCTCTGTGAGGATGGTTCTTCGTCCTCATCCACCTTCACTGTTGCTTCTTCTTTCGCCTATGCTATTGATGCTTTCGTGGCATTTTTCTGCTCGGCGGATTTCTGTGTCACTTCCTGCGTTTCCTTTTCCTTAGCTACTACTATTTCCTTTCACCTTTTCTCAGCGAATTGTGCAACGCACAGCTTGGCATCATCCTTCTTCTTTTGTGCTGTCACCTTCTCAAATTCTGCCAGATCTAAGGCACGCCATTCTGGAGGCCATGTCTCTAAGATAGTAAAAATGGCGTCATCATTGGCTACAAATGGTAGCTTCATCCACTACTTCACCGAATCCTTACATGCCTTGATAAAAATATTGTGCATATCAGCTTTAAAGTCTGCAAAACTCTGCAAACTGTTGTACACCATGGGCGACAAGCGCAGCCTCTGATTGATCCATATCTGGATGCTCATCTCCAAAGCACCTAGAAGATTTTGGTTTCACGTATCCATTTTGCATCCTTGGAGGCCCAGAGAGAAGCGTACTTCGCAGCCTCCAGTAATTCTCTGTCAATGTTGGGAATTGATTGTCCTCTGGAAGTTCCCCTGCTACGAGAATTATGGATAACAACAACCACATGTAGTGGAAGATGTTACCCTGCTCTTAGGCTTCATAACAGTTCGTCAAAAATTCCTCGCAAAGGAATTCGGACCAGTTGAACTAGACCCCCTCCACACACTGCTCAGCCAACGCGACCACCGGTGTCGGTACCTCATTGGCATGGAACTTCCTCATAACTTTACCAGCCAGGAGTTGGGTTGCTATGCATAGCCCTTTGTCCTTGATGTTGGATATGGCGTAGCCCCTCTTCTTCTTCTCCAGCTTGTATTTTGTCTTCATGTCTTCTGCAAGGGCCAAATTACTGCCCTTTCCTTCAACTATAGTTGCAGGGTCCTTTCCTTTGTAGGGGAGCTGATAAATGTAGTGAATGAGGTCTATCATGATGGGAATAGGCTCCTCCAACCATAGATACCCATCATGCACCAGGCATAGCAGCTTCCTAATGACGAAAATGGTGATGGGCGCGTGGTGGAAATGCGGTATCCATAGTAAGTGCAGAACCCAGCCTTTTCCACACCACGCAACCATTTCCGCAGCTCTAACATTGTCACCACCCCCTTAGTGTTCTTCTTCATGAGGTTCCTACTCTTTAGGTGAGGGAACTTCTCACGGTCAGCGAGGTCCCAATCTTCAAACATCATGGTTGGAACGTGGCCAGGTGTGTGCCTTCAAACACTATGCCATCTAGGAGGAGAGGAGTCTGGAGTGAACTCTTGGTTTCATCCAGGTCCTTCGGTACTTTGGTCTTCCCTTTCTATGGAGGGATATATGTGGGCAATTTTGTTGTCGATCGTGTAGGTTGAATATCTTCCTCCATGTCTTGTTCTTCTTCTGTTGTGATGATAAGAGCCTACAACTCTTCTTCCTCCTCATTTGTGTCGATCGTGAGAGATTTCTGTTTTCTGCCATTGATAGTTTGTTGCGTAGCGGGTTCCTCAGGGACATGCGTACTGGAGCCAGTGCCTATTTATCCTTCTTAGGCCTCAGCTTTCACAATGATTTGGGGATTTCTACCACAACCCTGGTGCCTTCTAGAACATCCTCCACCATTGGGGTCTACGCTGCCTCGCCGGTGGTTACCTCTTCAATTCCCAAACCATCCTTAGTTGTTGTCATTGTATCTAGGCTGTATTCTATCACTCACAAACTCAGGGGCTCAATTATCGCTCGGCTTGCAATGCTCAGTGCTCTTCTCAATCACTCAATTCTCAAATGACCAAGTCTTGTTTGCTGGCTAGCCCTTTGTGTTTTATAGCACCTTTTAAATTCGAATTCGACCATTCCCCCCAACTTCGAGCCATTAATGCTTTCTTGGTGGTAGATTTTCCCAAATATTTCCCATAAATCGCGTCTTAAATGCCCGCCGCCCACTCCATTTTGCCTCAAATCGAGCATCCCATCGTGAATAGTGACTCCAACAGTCACTTTCCAACCAACCCACGCAGTAGTGTAGCCCTGCGTGCACGATCGCGGACCCTATGATGCTCTGCTTCTGCGCGCATCCCCAATATTGTGCAGCTCCCAAGCATAATAGTTTATTGTCCCGCACTCCCTTTCAACTACCTGGAGTGCTAAGACTATCCCTCCCGCGACTAGTCAGGTGGTCACACCTCCCGTGTGGGGCTCCATCCTGTCCTCCATCATGGTTCACATACAATCACCATCTTCCATTATTTTGGTCAGCCTCGCGCACTTTACTACTTGCAATGCACTACCCTTGTCACTATGTTTAGCGATATGCGGTCCAAGCCAAGGTAGCAGACTAACCAATTTACGGCGATAGTTCTCAAATTTGTCAGCATGATCATACACACCTTGCCTTATCATCCTATTTTTCGTGGCAAGGAACTCTTCCATTATCTCATCCTCCAGCTTCTTGACCTCTGCATCCATCAAAGCACTTTTCTCTCTTAACCACACCCTTTTTTTTCAAGTTCACGGAGTCTAAATTTTCCCTGTCAGATTTCTTCCTCAAGTCCTATGTGATCCCTTCATTCCGGGCTTTACTGAACATTCTCTCTACGAGTGCTACTATGAATGGACTAGGCTCTGTATGCTCCATAGGGATTATAGGCCCTGCTTCATACTTCAGCTTCGAAAGTGCTCGCACGGTTAGGGTTTTACACATGGTCTTATAAGCCCATCGAACCACTGGTACACACAGGTCCCAGTTAGTGCATCTCACACTTCGCACACCTTGTCAAAGGCTTCCCCATGTATAATCTCTGATGTGCTTGGTCTTATCATACTTTGTCATTCACGCCCTCATCTTGCCCGCTCCTTACTAGTCCTAGTTCCAATCATGAGGACAGTGTGCGTTCGTGTAGGTTGCGTACCATATGTCTGTACCCATCTAGAGAGGTGGGCGTGCAGGCTGTTTCATCCATCATACTCGACTTCCATCCGCAGTTGGGGTTTTCCAAACCGTATAAGCATCACCCTTTTTCATTTGCGATAGTCCACAAAATGTTGCTAGTGCGTACCCCACCACCTTGCAGGTGTAACGCGCAGTGGCCATTTTAGAGCGTTGAAACGCTGTTGTTCCAGTACTTCACTTTCAAATTTGTTCAAGAATTCATCGACCACTATCAACCCATCATACATAGGTAGATCCCTTACCTTTGTTGTCATGCAGTACAGTGATCTTACCATCATGTTGCAATTGAGCACAGTTACCTCATGTAACCGTTCTGCCATCATTCTATTTCCTCATCTGAATCTGAGGTGCAGGAGCTTTCATGCTCCCACGAAATCCTGCCATCCGCTATTGGATTCACCCAGTCCTACTCCCAAGCAGTTATCTTGTAGATACAGTATATATCATCGTGGCTCTCATCGTCGCGCACTAGCTCTGTGTAGCATGATCCTTCTGCAAGGTCTAAAGATTCCACTATGTTAGTGACTTTTTCTCAAAAATCATCTTGCACTTTTTCATATTTATCACCCCATTCATATAAGTGGCCCAATCTATTCTTAGTAGTGTAGGATAGGGATTGGTGTCATCGATAATCTCTATCACTTTAAAATATGCAAGTGCGCTTGAGCCTTCGATATCTACCATTATTCCCTACAATCTTCCCATCAGTAGGATCTTTTGTTGGTTCGCCATTTTCAATTGAATAGGATACCATTGTAACGCAGGCCTGCCCATGCACTCCCGTGTTTTTTTGGCAATATGTTTGTGTCCGATCCTAAATCCAAAATCTCTTGATCCATTTCATATTCCTCGATTTGTGCAATCAATCTCATCTCCCTTGATGTTCTTGTTATGTGCTTCCCGAGCTTCCAAACTATGCACGGTTCTCCTGATCCAGTGCACCTAGTGATGATTTCCTATAATCTCTTCACATCCTTATTGTCACGCAGCAGCTTCAAGCATGTCTCCAGGAAGGTGGTAAGCATTGATGGGTCCATATTTGGTTCTAGTTTGTATTTACTACCTGAAGTGGAGGCCTCCGTGAAGCTATTCTTAGCTTCCATGAATGTCTCCTTCGCACAATCTAAATTGAACTCTGGTTCCTTTGTAGGAGCCTTGCGAACCCAAGCACTCTCTTTGGGTTGCTTGCCCTTGTCATCTCTTGTCTTAATACCGCTTTGGAGCATGATGTTTACATTTGGGTCCTTTTCGCACGGCTTAGACCTCATCATTTGTAGGCTCTAAGTCAAGGGAGGTTGGAGTATTCCTTTATCGTGCAACCTCGATATCACTGTGGGGCAGTCCTCCATCTCATGATCAAACTTGAGTACAATATAAACATGTTGCTCTCATCAAATTTGTACAATCACGGGCATAATGCCATGGCCCTCCGCAATTGTAACAAATCAGTTATCTGCGGCCCCTTCTTGGTTCCATTCCACCTTGACCTCGTCTGCGCCCCTAAAAATCAGGGCGTTCCATCCTTGTATTTTGATCGAGGGCTTGTGTTTCAGTCTAAACTATGTAGGTATGATTTTGATCCATCATCAGTTCATAACTTCTACAGGTGTGCTCATCATGGCCTACTGATCTGCAAAAGTCACAGAACAACTATTGGGACATCTACATATACTTCTATAATAGGTGGAAATTATATGTAGCATGCTTCCCTCCTATTTGACAAATCGCACACCATAATGCAGGCACCACGCTTGGTCCTACTTATGCCTATGGTCTCAATGGCATCAGCCCTCCTCCCCCCAAGTAGTTCCCGAAGACTGGACAATGGTCCTTGTCATGTCCCTGGCCTTTTCATTTTATGCACCATACCTCCTCGTGCACTTCTGGGTGAGTTGTTTTGTCCTATTTCAAACTCTGCATTTCCATAAACAAATTGTTTAGTTGTGCGTGGATTTGTTGGACTCCCAAGATAGGATCTTGTATTGGGGTCTCATGCAGTCTCATTGCAATCTCCAAAGCTTCGGCCTAGTGGATAACTTTTGCTGCACAACGTCGTCCTTAGATGCGGCATTAGTGATGCTACAAACCGTGCGTGGTGTTGCCCATCCGTCAAGGTCATGTTCACTTCACGAATCATGCCCTTTAGCCTCTGATCCAGTTCCCAGGGGGTCTCGCCTGGAAGCATCGTAATTTCCTTAAACCCAATAATTAGCTGTGTCTCTGATTTTGGCCTGCTAAATTCCCTGTTCAGCGTGACTTGGATATCCGTGATCCCTGTGTTTGGATTGTCATTGGAATGCTTAATGTACTATTTCAGTGTGTGATTCTACAACGCACTTACCAGTGTTTCCTTTTTCATGTTGTCATCCACGACTCCTTGTGCTTCCCGTACAGCCTTTACCACGAACCAAAATTGGTCCGGATATTCGTTCCCTACTCCTTTGAACACTGGCAATTTTATCGCACTCGCCATATTGAACTGTGGTGGTGGCAGAGGTGGTGTGGGCAGAGATGGGGGTGAAGATGGTGAAACTGGTAGTGGTGTAGGTGGAGGTGGTATGCACGTAATTCGATGTCTTATCAGACTGATCGCACTTCTTGGTGAAACTTTCACGAGCTCTTCCTCACTTCCTCTCCGAGGCGAAATCACGGGGATATTTTCTATCTCTGCACTACCTTCGTTTCTATAGATCCTCCTACTTCATGTAGCCCCAAACATCAATTTATTCACATAACCCTCTTTTCACACAATAGCATTTTAATCCAAGTGTTCAATGATTTAATGTACTTACCTCATGGTCCTTTGAGGAAGCATCGTTCTACCTCGCTGTAGATGACTAAAGTATATACCGCGAATTTAGTGATAAACCCTCCTATAATTTGATCAAGCCAATGGTCCACAGCACGCGCAATCTTATCTTCCGATGCTTCTAGTTTGCGCACCAACTCTGGAGTCCACACAATCAGTTTGTCAAGCCTACACCTTCCTTGACTGTCTTCTAGCTTCGTGATCAACTCATACAACTCAGAGGGGAAGGATGCAAAGAAAATTTTGTGGATTTCCGTATATACATAGAGCTCTAAACATTGTTCCTTCGATACTCGCGGATTCCTATCTTCCTATGCTACGAACTCATGAATTTTTCTATCCAACCACCCTTAAATTTATTTCTTTGTCAGATTCCAGTGACACGACATCAGACATCTCTTATGCAAATCTCAGTTCTAGCAACGGAACCATTTGTTGGCTTATTGGGGCCTGACCTAGGTTCAGAGGTGATTTAGCCAAACAAATCCCGGTACTACTGACCCTTTGGGCGAAGTAGTATGGGAGGGTGTTAGAACTAAGTTTCAGCACCATGGATATGGTTGATGAGTTCAAGTGGTTCACGGTTCGACACTTCATGCGCGTTGCTACGTGCACTTACCCGCACCTCGCATCCTGAGATGTTGCCTTTACGCAGCCCTACTCGGGGGCCGAACACTATTATTACCCAACTCCTTACTAGCATTTCACAGTTAGTTGATTAACTTGGCTTACTTGCATGTGTAACATATACTTAGCAATATAAATCATTCATACAAGTTCACCCAGTAAATAAACAGTATATTTTTAATTGATATCAAATATGTAATAACTCAAGACCAGATACACAGAATTTGGATAAAACTTCTCTTTATTATTCTCTTCTTCGGTTACAGACTCGACGACCCAAAGACACACTTATACACTTACAACTCAATACCTTAGACTTTTTCCCTATCCTCTACTTCACTCTTTCTTACACTTAGAGCCTCGCTCTATTTATACAATCCCATGGTCCGCGGACCATGGGTAGGCCGACCTTACATTAAAAACTAGGGAGGACAACCCTATGACTCTAACATACTTCCGCGCTCGCAATTCGCAAGGCTTTACAGCTTTATTTGGTCAAAACATGGGATTTAAGCCCCAAAACATGCCTCGGGGGGGATTCCATGCCCAACAAAATCATAGTAAATAGGAAATTTGTTTGAAAACTATCACACAAAACCACATTGTAAAAAATGAATCACACACTAATGTACATAATTAACCATGAAAGATGACCTAAGCATAGTACTTTTTGAGGTAAAGCCCGTTTTGAGGCTTATCGAGAGGATTTCCTTCATAATCAATAAGCTCATAGGCCCTTTTCTGCAAAATGTGTTTTACAATATAGGGCCCATGCCACATAGGTTTGAACCTGCCTACCCCCAGCTTATCGTTAGCCTGGTCGTATAATAGGACCAAATCACCCTCAAAGAAAGTGCGAGGGGAGACTAAATGATTGAAATGGGATTTGACCTATTTTTTTTTGTGCTTCGATGAGCAAGGTAGCAAGACGGCGAGTCTTGTCTAGTCGTTCTAAATATAAGAGGCGTTCCTCTTGAGGTGATGTTTTGGGGAGCAATTCAACAACTAGCTTGAGGGAAGGAATCTTGTATTCAATTAGTAATTTTGTTTCTAAACCATAGACCAGCTGGAATGGTGTGAAATCGGTTGCGTATTTGGTTGAAGTTCAGTAAGCCCACAAAGATGAAAAGAGCATGAGATGCCATTTTGATTTGTGAATCCCAATAGTATACTGAAGCATGGTGACCAAATCTTTGTTCATGGCTTCAACTTGGCCGTTGGCCTGAGGGTAATATGGGGTCGAGCCATCATGGTGCAAGCCCAATGTAGATGTCAATTCTTCCATCATGTAATCTCTAAAGTGGGAGCCATGGTCTGTGACAATGGCTTGGGGTACATCAAACCTAGAAATAACATGGTTAAAGAGGAATTGAGCCATCGTCTTACCATCTGCAGAGTATGTAGGCATCACTTCATCCCATTTGGTGAAATAATTCACAGCAACAATAATATAGTCATGCCTCCTAGCTGAACGAGGGTTACATGTCACATAATCGATGCCCCATTTGGAAAAGGGACCAATGGTAATGATGGGATGTAGCTAAGTGGGTGGGGTGTGCATTTGGTGTTGGTAAATTTGGCATTCATGGCACTTACAGACAACAAGAATGTAGTCTTTGAATATGGATGGCCAGAAATAACCAGCATGAAGGATTTTCTGAGTTGTAGTGTAACCAGACATATGACCACCACATGCCCCGAAGTGGAAAACATTGAGAGCTCTTTCAGCTTCCTTGATCATGAGGCATCAGTGAAGAACAAAATTGACACTGACACGGTATAAAGTATTGCCAATAATACAATAGGGTTGGGAATGATGTCGAACCCTTCGACGATCATCTTTGGTCAATAGGGACCAAAATGTGGAGGTTTACAGATACATGATGATATCACCATACCATGGATCAAGGGTGCTAATCAGGAAAAGGGTCTCATCTAGAAGTTGTTCATCTACACCAGCAAGGGGAGCTTTGGAGGGAAGGGAACAAATCAATTCAATGAAAACAAGTGACTTCTTAGATTTGGACGTAGTGAAGACCAAATCAAATTCTTGCAGGATAACTACCCATTTAGAATACTTGCCCCCCAGAAACTAACGAGTCAGGATATAGGTCATAGGGTTGCATTCAGAAATCACTGTAGTCGTACGTAAAAGGATATAGTGTCGAAAGAATTGAACAACCTAAACAGCAACCAAAGCCAACTTCTCGACATGTGCATAATGTGTTTCAATGTCAAGGAGTTTCCGACTAAGGTAGTAAATCACATGTTCGATACCTTCTCGTCGTCTTGGACCAACACCATAGCAACGGTGCTAGGGGCCGCAACTAGGTAAAGGAAGTAATCTTGATAATAGTCTGGCAGATGCAACAGAGGAGAATTTATGAGAATGGCCTTAAGATCATCAAAATATTTTTGGGCCACCTAGTCCCATGCAAAGGGCGTTCCTTGTTTGAGTAACCAAGTAAATCCTGTGGCGAGCCCGGCATAGTTGGGTATAAAACGATAGAGAAAGTTGGTCTTTCCTTGTAGGCTCTAGAGTTGGTGCAATGAAGATGGAGGGGGTAAATTTACAATGGCCTCTACTTTTAGTGGATCCAGGCAAATACCATCCTTGGAAACGATGAAGCCGAGGAGTCATCCTAATTCCATGCAGAAAACACATTTGTGTGGATTTAACCGAATGTTATAGTGTCTGCAGTGTAGAAAAATCCATTGAAGATGGTCTAGGTGATCTTGGAGCTTACGAGAATGGGCAGGAAGGTCACCCAAGTAAGGCTAGACAATGTTGCAAATATCATGAAACGCATAGGACATCCCCCGTTGAAATGTGGCTCCAACATTTTTGAGGCCGAAAGGGAGATTCTTGTACACGAATGTACCCCATGGGCAGATAAAATCTATCTTTTCTTAATTGGTCGGTGCGATATTAATCTAGTTATAACCAAAAAATCCACCCATAAAGGAAAAGATCTTGCTCCTGACACATTCATCAATGATTTGATCAATGAAGGGAGTAGGATATTTGTCTTTAGGATAGGCACGATTAAGATCTCGATAATCCACACAAATGTGAATTGTGCCTTGTTTTTTAGTCACTGGGACAATATTGGACACCCAGCCAATAAGGGGGATGGGATAAATGAACCCAGCTTTGAGAAGATTTTTGACTTCACCCTTAATAGTAGTGGCCTTCCTGGGCTGCACTGGGCGAAGCCGTTGGCGAACGAGCTTTGCATGCATATACGTTGGTATTTCATGCACCACAATGCTAGGATCGATGCCAGGCATTTCTTCATAAGACCATGCAAACACATCATGAAATTCCTGAAATAGACGAGAAATACCCCAATATGAACATTTTGAACCAGAGAACAAGATACCTCAATTTGAACATGTTCAATGACACCGGGTTTGATAGAAATATCAATTGGCATTGTTTGAGTAATATTGCCCAATTTTTCTTCCGACCATACTTTATGAGTAACAATTGATGACGGAAATGGAGAAGAGGACTCTTCGAAAGCGGTAGACATGACCATCGGGCGAGGTAGAATGAGGAGCGATGATGAGTATCGATCCATGGTGGTTCCTCGAGAGACATGATTTCCATGTTACCTTCATCAGTGAGGAAGGTCTCGACTAAGGGATTGAATGATCCCAAAGTGCCAAGCCATGGGAATTGAGAATACATATCGAGAGAGGTCTTTGACATATGAGAGTCAGAGGACACAGAGTTCGAAGCTGAAACAATTTCCACATAATTGAATTCAGTGGGACTAAGTGGCATAACCTCGCCCCAAGTATCAAATAGATTTGGTGCAGGTATGACCTAGGGATCAGATTTAAATGAGACCATGTTGATAGAGGCAACATGAGGAGGTGGCAGTGGAAAATTCCCATTAAGGTAGAATCTTTTAAGAGACTTGCCCACACATTCTCATAGGGAGCACCAAAGTGCTTGATGTATAGAAAATTTCCATCCAAGGAGGAAGAGGCAAAGAGAGACAGTTGATCAACGGTGACAATCTTCCCTTAATGGGGAAATGGATCACGTGAAATAAAGAGGAGGCCACGACATGCATGGCATGAGTCCAACTTCATCTGAGTAGAAGATTATAATTGAGATTGGCATCAACAATCTCTACTTCAACTTGCATTGTCTTGCCTCCCATGGTGATGGCAAGGTTAGGTAAGACACCGAAGGGTCATGAATTGTGCCCATCGAAAGCTTCCAAAGTGTTTGGAGACTAGTTCAATGCAGGGGAACCAATAGCCTTCCAACATGCAGTAGACATGATGTAGGTGTAGGCACCTTCATCAATGACAATGCAGTGGATGGTCTTCTCATTAATTATTACCTGAATAAGAAAGGAAATCTGATGAAGGAGCTAGCTATGGAACATGGTTCTCTATATTGAAACATATCAAATTAGAATCGATGGGATCGATGCCCCCGATAGCTGACAGCAAAGATTTCCACTGTGATAGGCACCTTTGGGGTACCTCGATAGCCAACATGGCTAACGGACCTTGAGCCAAATCCTCAAAAATATTGTAGTGTTGAGCAGCTTGGGCATTGGGATTATATGAGGATTTCTGCAGCACACCTAAAGAGGGTGACCACGTAGTGAAATCAGGGTTAGGGCGCTCAATTTGCAGACGGCCATAACTCAGGGTAGAAGAAGAAGAAGGTGCAGCTTCTTTTTCTTTCCCAGTTGTTGGAGCTGGAGTTTGATAATCTTTCGATCAGGTCGCCACATCAATAAGCGTGCTCATCATGAACACTTGAGATTCGGAGGAAGCAGATCGGGGTTGGTCTACCATTTGGGCCTGTTGAGATGGAAATGGACCTTTAAGGACAGCAGGGGTCCCGAGAAGGTGACTAACTTCAGATCATTGAGGACAATCCTTAGTGTAGTGATCCTCCTCATAAATGAGGCAGGGATACTCGGATTTTCGTTGTGAAGATTCGCCAGCAGATGATTTGGGAGGACCCTGTTTTGGGGCATTGGCTTTAGTTTTTCCTTTGCCTTTCTTCTTTCCTTTCAAGGATTTTTCTGCTATGGTAAATTAGATAGTGTGGACCTCTGAGTTTTTACCAGGGCCCGGTGGATTCTGAGATGAACTATTAGGAGCAGCATTTGAGAGGGACTTCTGTTTCGAAGAATTTTTAGGGGTCTGGGATACTAAACTAATAACTCCATCAATGGGAGGAACAATTGGTGACTTCGATGCTGCGGGATCAAATGATGGCCACGGAGCATTGGGTAACAACTCGTATAAAGTGCCAGACTTAGAGTAAACTAGGTCCAAGTACCGGGCATGAGTGATGGCTTTCTCTTTAGTGACGCATCCACCCATAGCTATATCACAAGTAATTAGGGCTACAAATGATTTGGTAAACCATTCAGTGAGCAACTAATCAGCCATATCGAATTTTATCAGGTGACGTCTATGTCTCCATTCATGGATATGATCAGAGATGTGTGTCGCAGTGTCTTTGTTAAGCAATGTGAGCAAATAGGTGCCAATTTCATAGCGAACCGACAACTGAAAATGTGTAAGGAAATCCATGGCTAATGAATTAAAGTCATGGAAAGTACTCCGAGGTAGCTCAATGTACCATTTCGTTGTGGCACCGTGAGGGTTCATTGGAAAAGACAAAGATGAATGGAATCATCCACGTATGAGTTTGACAAGCACCAAAGGTGATATGTCATCACATGGGCCTGAGGATCATCTTTAGCTTTTCCATCGAACTTTGGGCAATCACTTGTAATCTTGGACGGCACCAGAGGCCAGTATGGCAAATGAAGGATCAGATCAGTCGTAAGGTGTGATACATTCGGCAAGTCGAGTGTAGCCAAGAAAGGTAATTGAGTGTTAAAAGGCATGGGAAGTCGATAAGTAGGCCCATAAGGAGGAGCCCATCCCTGTTGGTAAATATTTTGGCCTCACAGCGAGGGATTTTGGTCATATGGCATCTGAGGCTGCACCCATTGTGGATTACCTTGACCATAGGGAGGATTCTGACCTTGAATACCTTGAAACTGTCCAGGCATAGGTTGTTGATAGGCAATGCATGGGTTAAAAGGCTATTGAGCCTGTTGACCTTGGACATATGGATATGGGTATTGTTGTCTTGGAACATAGGCTGATGAAACTGTTGTCCCCGAACAAGAGGGTTTTAGACATCTAGTCCTTCGGCATAAGGTTGATACGCTTTTTGCCCTTAGACATATGGATTTTCTACCTAATGCCCTTGGTTGGTAGGATTCTGAACCTGTTGACCTAGGACAAGAGGATTCTAGGCCTGTTGCTCTAGGACTTGACCTTGACCCTACCCCTGCAAGGGTTGACCTTGTTGGTATGTATAGAAGGGTTGTTGCTACCCTGGTTGGTTTTTTTGTTGCAAGGGTTGACCTTACGATTTCAAATTTTGTCCCTGGGTTTGCAGAGTTTGGCCCTACGAGGGTATGGTATTTGGAGCATATTACATCTGTTGTTGCATGGCTTGCTACAACTGCTATGAGGATTGACCTTGTGGTTGTTGCAGGAGACCTTGTTGCGGGATAATTTTCCCTTGTTGTTGCATGGAGATCCCATGTTGCAACAAAGGTTTCCCTTGCAGTAACAAGGCTACCCTAGTTGTTGTAAAGTTTTTCCTTTCTATTGCACGGGTACTTGAACAGTGCTTAGGAAATTACCGAACTGAATCTGGCCGTAGCTAGGTTGGATGTACTGCCTAGCTTGGAGGGTGTAAGGTTTATTAACCAATCCTTGAGAACCATATGGAATGTAAGGATTTTGGTATTGGACCTGAGCCCTATAGGGCTACTGATATTGAGCATTGCTCGATCTAGACGGACCAATGGGATTCGAAACTTGTTGATACTGGACATTGCTTGATCCATTAGGGTCAGCAGGGTTATAAATAATACCAGAAGAGGGTTGGTTTATACCAAGCATGTGAGCTTGTGAGCCACTCACATTAGTGGCACCTAGAACCATAGAGACATTCAATTTTTTTCCCCCAGGCGGTGGCACAATCTAGCCACTAACTAATGGGACAGAGGAACTGACAGAGACAATCTTTGAAATTGCCGGTTGTGACTGACTTGTAACTGGGATTGATGATACAAGGGTATTCAGAATGGTGGGTTGCACCGGGACTGAAGTAATATCCTATTTGGAAGTTGTGTTCATGATGAATGGACCTGATGTAGGCCTGATGCCTAACGCCCATACAAGATTATGGTAGAGTGATGAGGCACTATGTGTGCCTAAAAATAAGTGCCCCAAAGGCACATAGTTGGGCGGAAAACTGGCGGGAATACCTTCCAAATAAGGGAAACCCTCAAGAGGGAACTGCAATTGCAATTCCTCCCCCTCAACAGTGTGTGGATTAGAAACTTTGGACTCATCTAAAGATGTGACTGGAGCATCGTCTTCAGGTTCCATGTTTGAAAACAAACGAGGATGAATGGCCAAACGTGTATTAGGGGATAGTTCCAAATAAACACTCGGCTAGTCATACAGATTGTAAGGATGTTGCAGTGATATCTCAACAACGTCAAATAGAGGGTTTAGGGGATAGATAACCAATCAGAGCTAACCATCAGTGGTCGGTGAGTTCTCTGGAGTTCGAATGGGATTGTTTGGAGATTCCATGCCAATATCAGCAGATGACCCTAAATCGAAAGTAGGCAGAGGATGAGATGCAAATGGTTGAACACTCAAAAAATTGTGAGTTCAACATTTTGGCACTCAAGTGACTCTGATAACTTAGGAAATGGCTCCTCAAACAATATTTCAGATGGAGGAGAGGAAGAGGAATTGGGTGAACCAGATGGTTCAGTCATGATGACCTTGTCTTAGTCGACAAAACAAATAACTTCAAGGCTTTAAAATGTTATTTTAAGGGAACTCACGATTTGGTCAAAAATACTAACATAATGTTTTGGATCATGGGCAATCAGTTATTAAGATGCATAAAACACTGATGTTCTTTCATTTTTTAAGAGTCGAGAAAGAAACAAAGATGACTCTATCACTTTCGATTGGAAACGAGCTCAAAAGGACAAGTGCTCGAATGATATTCTAAATTTAATGAGTCAAAAACATCAAATGACTGCTCTAGATGATCTAGGTAAATAGGATTACCAGGCAACCGTGAACTACAGAATACCTCCTGGCGAACCAAGGAGTACGAGCAGGAAATCTTCCTGAATGTTGTGTTCGGTGTATCACGTTCGCAAGGCGACCGACTCAGCTTCCTAAGAATAAAAGGATTGAAGCCTACTGGGGTCTCCCATTATATACTCAACAGTACAGGGAGCACAAATCCATCCTAGCATTGTCTAATTCCGAAGCTAACGACAACTAATAGGTTTAAATATGTTAGAACATGTCTCTAGCCTAGAACTTCTAGATATGATCGTTAATTTCAAATGGCCTTAGGTTAATTGAATTCATTTTAGATTTGATCTTTAGTTAAGTTTCAATTCGATGAAATGCCTACACTAGAGAGGGTAGAAACTACTCAATCAAATGCAAACAATTAAACAACTGAAACCGAAATGATCTTTCACTACCTTACTTTTTCCAAAAATAAACCAATGAAAAATGCATTCCAATTCCTAATTTCCTAACAAGAACTTATCGATTAGTCCTTTCAAAACAAAAAAAATCTCTTCCTTATTCAAATGCTAATGCAATTCTGGTCTTTAAAAAGATGCAAATTTTTGTAACACAGTGAAGCAACAGGCTAGAATTTCATGCTTTCTCACGAAACAACGAAACAAACTTTTCGCATACAATATTTCAATGAAAACGTTTTGGAGACAATGAGCTCTTCAAGTAGATGAAAACAAGAAAAGAGAATTTCATTCAAATCAATGAAACATTGACTTTTCCAAACACAAGGCTAATAATGTAATCTATGCCAGAAAGAGACGTTCAAGCTAGTAAGCGAAACTTTTTCAAACTTGTGAAAAAAGAGGTCAAAGTCATAAAAAGGACCAAAAACAAATGCAAGGAGTAAACACACCTATAATCTGACTTGGTGAGTTCATGAACTACTGAATGGGCAACCAACTAGATGCCCTAGTGTCGTTGGCCACTCAATGACTCAATGAATCATAGCAAGATGACAAGCCAACAAGCAAGCAAAACAAAATGAAAAGTATCTTTCTAATGAGGGAGAAAATAGTCAGAAAGGCTCACGGGGTCAAAACACAAGAGCAGAACACACTAGCCAAGATTGGGGTCAAGCCCTAATCTTCACTTACATGCATCAGCGTGATTTCCTAACTAACAATGAGTGACAGAAGCTGGTTAGCGCAACTGTTCCTTAGCAATTCACGCTGGTCAATGCGACTGTCAGCAGATTAAGAGTGTTGGCCAAGGTAACTAAAGAAAAACAAATAAAAAATCAACACAGGGACCAGATCTGCTACTATGAATTTTAGCTTAGGCTAGTAAGCAGGAGAAAAGAGATATAAACAAAGGGAAAATGTGAAACTTGAAAAGTTCTCACGAAATCATGAAATCCAAAACAAACAAAAGGATTGGGATCCCCAACAGAGTCACCAATTTGTGGTGAAGTAAAATTATAAGTGCGGACACAGACGAATTCCTTTAGCCCAATGATGGGTCTACCCACAACAGATACATTCTATGGAATATTTCCATAGGTTAGAATCAACCAAGAGGACCTACCTCTTGGTTGCTTATCCTATTTGAAGAAGTCTTTGCTTGCTCTCTCCAGCAATCTCTCGCTTCCTTCTTCAAGTTCCTGAAACAAGCAAACAACAATAACACACAAACATAATAATAGACAAATTGCAATTCAACCTACTTAACGAGTCAAGAAGAATTAATACATGAATATGTAATATTACAAAACATGTAGGAAATCAATCAATAGTTGCATATATTAATATCAAATAGAGATTACAACCATTTGTATTTACATTGCAGTCTTCCTCTGACAAGACCAGTTCCCACACACTTCTGCTAGCATTTCATGATGGCTTCAAACAACAATATTTTAAAGGTTCTTCCCTTTGGGCTTCACTCCAAACCAAAACACACTTCTCCCTCACACAACTAGGTAGCTACAACTAGTAATAGCTTGCTTGTCTACTCCAAAATAGTATCAACACTCAACAATAACTCTGCCAAAACTATCAACTATGACTATAACATTCACACTAGTTTGTGGTTGGGAAGAAGGTAGGTTTATATAGGAAATATGGATGGGAGATGGATCCTCTTCCTATGGGAGAAGGACTTATCCCTTGAGGTAGTTCCATCATTATAGGGGAAAGGATCCCAAACTATCATCCTCGACCCCGTCCGACCAAACCATTTACCAGACCCTCGTTACGAAGATTCTAGAGTTGGAAGCTTCAGCTCTAATTTAAAAAACTTTCCATAATAGCACTGACGTGATTGGAACATAGCTCAGTCACTCCGGTCAGCGCGAGGAGTAGTGTTAATCTTTGCACATAGGTGCATGGGAGATAAAGGCCATTAGCGCCAATCTTATAAACTGGGAAAAACAGAAGTTTCAGGGGAAATGGTGCAAAAGGGAAATGATCTGCTCATGAAGAGGGACATAATGGGAGTTTCTCCATGAAGGCAAGGCATGCAGGGTTCACTGTAGAGGTCTTCCAGGATCAAGGAATGGGGAGTATAGGGATAGTGAAAAAATGTTGTGTAACAGGGGTATATTGATGCACAAGTAATATAGATTGTTAGATTTTAAGTTTCATCTCTGGTGTTGCTCCACTACTAGCAGGCCTAGGCAATACCCTCACAGAGTCACTTTAGGGACACAAGCATCACTCTGCTACCAGCGAGCCTGGACAGTACCTCCATGGAGTTACTTGCTTCACCTCTTTGCACAAGAAGCCTTTCTCTTCTTTCACCTTTATTTTATATTTTTTTTTTCATTTTCATTTTTCAAATAAATGTACATAGGCACTTATTTATTTTATGAGGCAAAAGAGGGATCCCCACTTATTGAGAGCAGAAGAGGTTGTCCTTTCATAGAAGGATGTTATATATATCTCTAACATATTTTTTAAGTTTTTACCCCTCACCTTACTCTACTTGACTGAGTTGAAAAGGGTTAACCTAAAATAGAAAACTAATTAGAGTAGATGGTACTAGTTAAAAGTGCAAGAGTTGTGATTTCACTAAGACTCACTCTGAAAGGAACGTATTTTCCATCAGGGTATCATCAATTGAAAGAATGCAAGCTCTTCATAAGGAGAGGGAATAGACAGATAACCAAATGTTGATAGTTGTACAAGTCCTCTTTTATTTCACTATGCTTATCTCAAGAAGCCAAACACGGCTTCACGGGAAAGCTAATCCTATGGGTGCATAGAAATCAAACAAGCAAAGGACAACAGTAACATGAAAGAAAAACTAGAAAGCGAAAGAAAAAAATGAAAGAAAAATAAAACAAGAAAGTAAACACTACTCCTACTCCTAAGATAAACATTGCATGCGCCTTCTCATGTGAAGTGATATTTCCAATGTAGCAACCAGCGCATTGGTTGGCCCATGTAGGTGAAGGCATGGTTAACAAGAAATATATTCAAGAAAACTGGCAAGCAGGAATGATAAAATAATGAAAACCAACATGCTCGAAGTTTGAATGCATCCACAGAAAAGAAAAGAGTAAAATCACATGACAGGCACTCTATGGACATATCATGGTGTTGTATCACACTGTGCATGGATGACAAATGTGTACACTCTTTTGACATTAACAAATGAGAAAACATGTAGAAATAATAAAAATTTCATTTTGCAACATGACTTGCTACATATAACTCCTCCAATGCATGAGAAATAGGATTATGAGATTCTGGTGAAGGATGTGAAATTTGTAGATCAAAATGATTTTCAATGTGCACAAGAGACTGATGAGGAGCCTGGGGTGATTCAACAGATTTCTGATCAGAAGTGGAACTGACCTCAGGGCTACCAAAACCTAACATAACCATAACCTTGGGTTGAAGTGCCTCGAAAGCTTGATTTGTTTTCACTTCATCATTAGATAGATCATCAAAGACTGATGGCTTAGAAAGATCAACAGCAAGTGAATCAGAATCATGATCAAATGAATGAGTAAAAATATCACGAGAGCCATGATCCGAAAAGTGGAGATGCACATCAACATCCTCATGATCTGACGAATCATATAGAGGGGTTGATGAGAAATGGAAATTTTCACCCTCTTAATTTCCATGAATTAAAGATGAAATATTGGGTGGATTTAAAAACAACTATTTGTCCCCTCCACAATCAAATGACGAACTGACATACTTTGTGTCCTATGAATGATCGGAAGTAGACACATCCAAGTATGAATTTTCACAAGAAAAATCATAAATGGCAGGATCACAGAAGATGTCAGGATAAAATGGATGAGGTGCAGACAGAAGGAGGTCATTCTTCACCACATGTTCTTTTTCAATTTCCCACACATACTCATCAAAAATGACAGTGAAGGTTGGCTTCTCAACGCCAACTTCATCGAGAACTTGATCCTTGTGAACAATAGATGTGGAGTCCGCAACGGATGAACACAACACAGTAAAATTTGGAGGATCAAAGGAACCAAAGGATGGAGATTGAGAAAACGAGATCACGTGACAACCATTAGGGTTGCAGTCCAAATCTGCATATATATCCAGAGCAGGTGGGGTGGGAGGAGGTGACAGTTCAACATCCTACGGATCTAAAGTTGTTTGATGAGAAGAGAACAAAGGTTCACTTGGACAACAACCTTGTCCATCTTAGATTTGGAATCTCTAACACCGAGTATGCTATGAGGGGTTCGAATGATTCTAACTCATGTGGATTTTTAGATACTTGAAGAAGATATTGAAATCTTACTTTGATAAACCTCCAATCCATTTCATCTTCGGGGATTTGAAAAGCAATATTACGTAAGTGATCCCAAAATTGCGCAACAAATTCATCAGGTGATTTCCGTAATTACATATTTTTTTATTCAGTTCTTTATGATGATAAAGATAGAAATCATTACCTAACTCTCATATCATATGCTTAAAAGAGTGAATAGAGTTTGTGGGGAATGTGAGACACCATTGTCAAACGTGTCAGCAAATAGCCCACATGCAATGTCATTCGAGGGGACATCATTTCTTTCACAGAAACCTAAGAAGGGAACTTTGTGTCTTAACAGGGCTATTCTGCCTTCATAGTTATATGTGAGTTGTGACAAGTCATTGATGACATCCTTCGGCGCTTCAAAATCATGTGCATGATAAAAACATGTCGAAGTTGAGATTGTAATGTAAGTCATGAATGATGTGTGGAGATTCAAAATAGACTTTGAGGGCTCAACTGATCATCTGGCCCTCCTTCTAGTGCCAAAAATGTTGACGGTGTTGGACCCACCAACATGTCAAGGGATCTTCCTGGTAAGAAATTCCAACTAGACCTAAGACTGTCTGGAGTAGGAGTCCCAGCAGTGAGTAGTAAAGTAGTGTCATGACCGTGGTAGCGCGTAGAGGTAAGTATGATAACTTTGTCAGAAGCAAGTGTGTGACCTTGCAGCAATTCAAGTGAGATGCATGGGGGTCCTAAAACACACAGGGGAAAAGGAAGTGTATCCCTTAGAAGCCTATAATAGTATAAAGCCTAAAAGGAATACACGAATGGAATGACATCACAAGATGGAAATGGAATAGTCCACAAACCAAAGTGATGGGTTAATACAACAACATGTCTTCAACAAGATTCATACAATTGCATACAAAATAGTTCATACACAAATGTGTAAGTTAAATAACATACATTTATAAAGTGACCATAATAGTCCAACTACAATAAAAACGTATGCATGAAAGCATGTTGGCTCAATTATATTATTAAGTGAAATTTCCATCCATACGTACACCATTGACAGCCACTAGCCCCAATAGTGGAACATTATAGTCAACACCGCCTGGTCCTCCAAAGATATGTATTCACTCTACATTGTGAAGAAGCTAAGGCTCGTCACAATACTCTCCAAGCCTTCTCTAAGAAATTCCTAGCCAAAATCTTGGCTCCCAAAATCCTATTCTAAGAGTTATGAGGTTCTATTTATAACAAAGGGTGGGGTGACCCTTGACATTCCCCTTTGTGACTCTTTGACTATCTTTTTGACTCTTCAACTTCTTTACAAATAACTCTTTACATTACATAGTGATTGTTCACATTCCACTAATGACACTTGGAATTTCAATTACAACATATTTACAAATAATATACATTTTCCACATTTACCCTTGTGAGACAAAATAGGTTAGAGACAACCTACCAAGACACAATGCTATGACTCTGAAGTTTGGGGCATGACCAACTCAACAGCCTCCACTTGATGATTCTTGGTCACATATGGAAGCCAAGCTTAGTACTATGCAATGATGTCCCCAATATTCTTGATGTTGTCTTCCTATTAGCAGACTCTTGCATCCATAACTTCTAGGTATATGGTCTTGGAACCTATGTCCATGTCGTCCTGAAGCATATGCAACATGGTGTAGACCATGATAGGGACACCCATGTACTTTGCATGTTTTTTGCACTGAGCTCCAATTAGGGGAATTTTGAGGTATAAAATGGGACTCCTAAGGAAATAGTAAAATAACATTAGATTACATCATCAAATTTTAGAGGGAGAAAATAAAAAACTAGTTTTTCAACTTATCTCCCTATGGGTTACTCAAATTTCGAGTGGCAATACTTGTTGGATGTAGAATTTGATTCCTCATCCAAGTATTGCCCATGTTCCATACTTCAATGGACCACACTACACGAAAAATAAGAAATACATGAAAAATGTGATTGCAATCATGTTTTTTCATGTATTTTTCATTTTTCTTGTAGTAGGGTCCATCAAACGTATGCAACATGGGTTCTCCTTGGATGAGGAATTAAATTTTTCATCTAATGAGTACTCTTTCTCGAAATTTGAGTAATACCTTAGGGAGATAAGTTGAAAATACAAGTTGAAAAAATAGTTTTATTGTTTTATTATTTTATTATCTTTTAATCTTTTACCTTTTAACTCCAAAAATGGTGAATCATCCCCCATGGTTGACATCATCATCTTGAATCCCATTGGTTCTTATAAATTTTATTTTGGTTGTACATTTTTTTTAGGAGGCCCATTTTAGACCTTAAAATTCTCCTAATGAAGTCATCCCTAGTGGCCTCTCGCCTTAGTTGCTCCCTATACTTATCGACCTCTAACAGGACTTGGTTCTTGTGCTTAGGTTTGATGAGGGAACTTGCATATGTTCACTCTCTTCCTTGGCTACTAGATTGTATGGGTCATCAACCTGGATTAGCGTTGTTTGTTATGTCATTGCACCTTTTCTTTGTTCTTCTTCTTGTTTCTGCTTATTTTTTTG
Source organism: Pinus taeda (assembly GCA_000404065.3). NCBI lineage: Eukaryota > Viridiplantae > Streptophyta > Pinopsida > Pinales > Pinaceae > Pinus > Pinus taeda. Next base: position 139,887 of record APFE031032099.1, on the reverse strand, counting down.
TTCTTTATGTTGGTTCCAAAGATTCATCATGGAAAAGACCCTGGGTTCGAGCATAGGAGTCCAACAGTGGTCCGTTGTAGTCTAGGACAATGTTGGCATTTTCACCTCACCTCGAAGGGCAAGGAGTCTCACCCGAGGCGCGTCACGACCAAAAGGGAGAAGGATTCAGCATAGGGTCAATGGAATATCAACTAGGTATAGGCAATCATGCACATATGTATCCATAATACATGAAACAATTATAACAATATTCTTGAATCATGCGCATAGATCCATTATAGAGAACACAGAACTAACAACATCCTTTTGTCAATCTATGTATTACCATCTACACGCAATCAGATAGACTATTTAAAATTTTAATGGACCCATTAAGCACGATACTCAATACATTAGAAGTCTCAATAACCATCAACTATGTCTTACATTAAATTAACATAACATAATGCATCATCATCCGAGATTCGCCATAAACATTACATAAAATACCCTGCTCAGTCGCTCGGGTTAGATCAGTTTCGCAACCAAGTCCCTCAGATTCCAGCACTCCCTCCTTTAGCATCTACACTTGTGTACCTCTTCGGCAACCAACTCCTTCTTCCTTGAGCAGGTTCAACAACAACCTTCTTCCTTTTTGGTCTTCCCCTTTTATGTCCTTCCTGGCTACCTGGACTACCAGTTCTCGCTTGGCTGCTTTCTCTCTTGGCTGCTTCTGTGCTTTCTCGTCTCCTTGGATGCCTTTGCCTTCCGCTGCCACATTTCCATCACTCCTCCACAACTATTTGTTCTGCCACCCAACCATTGTTGCCATCTATCTCTTTCCCGCCCTTTAGTCAGTCAAAACTGGTCAAAATCATTCAAAATTAATGAAGGCCCCAATAGGCCCCAAGCACAAGTTCTTGACTCATCCATGAGTCAAGTCATTTCGACCTCTGGAAATCCTACTGTTACTTCCATGTGCTCTATAGGTGGTGTTTGCGTTACTATCAATGTTGTCTCCATTGTCTGTTGTGCCGGTACTTTTGTTGCTTCAATACTTGCTTGCGGAGTAGGCACCTTTTCTATCTCAATCCTAGCTTGTAGCATGGCATTTGTTCTTGTGGCCCTTTCTTGCCCTTGTGGATCCTTCGTTCCAAACGAGGGCTCCAACTCTGGGATTGAGGTTGTTGTTTGCTACCTGAACTCAGTGTATCTTTGAATTTCCAGGTCCCAGTTGGTGATGATTGCATCAGTGCCTTGAGTGAACGCCTCGGCAGATTGCGATGTTAGAGTTGTTGTTTGTTGTCTCTGCAGGTTGTCCTATTGTTGGCCACTTGAGTCACATGCCTCCTTCAAGAGTAGAATCTGCATATGAACCAGGGGCTACTAGTCTCTGATTGTCCATTTCATCCTTGCTAATTCTTCCTCAATGTTGTCAACCTGGGCCTGGAGGATGTCGATTTTCTCATTGCTTTGTTGTAGCTAACCATGGTCTGTACAATCCCTTGTGCTGGCAAAAAAGTGATTGAATCTATTCTCTTAAAGGATAAACCTGGTGGTTCTTGAGTGCTAAACTACCTGACCAGTCATGGACCTTGCCCATTAGGGTGTATCCTTCGGTGAGGGCTTCGGCCAAGGCTTTTTTCTTTACTTCCAGTTCCCTAACCTTCCCTTCAACTTCCCGCATGTAGATTTCCACGGGATCTGGTAGTGCAGACCTTTCCGTCTCTAGCTTCAGCCTCATATCAGCATTTTTGGTTGCCAGGAACGTGTATGTCATCTGTATGTGATTGCAGTAGTCGATTAACATGTAGGCAGAAATGTCGTCCAGTGCTTCAGTGTTGGCTTCAGTGATGGTTGGAAATATGGATTGGAACGTTGTGTAATCTGATCCACCTGGGCTTTCAATCTTGTGTTTGGTCCCGTAGATGATTTGGATCTTCCATCACTAGGAGCAACTGCATCTTCTGTTGCTCATGTTCTTTGGCGAGGTCTTCATGGAGGCTCTTGGCCTTGTGGACTACTTTTTGAATAAAATAAAAGAATTGGGCTGATGACCAGTGATGGAGTGTATCAGCCTACATTGTGCTTGGTTCCAATAATTGTTGTCGTAGGGGTAGACCACTTGCAATGGACTTATCTAAATGGGAGGCGGGTGAGTGTTCTTGCTGGGATGGTGGAGTGAACATGGTGTGGCTGGAATAATGCTAGGGTTTGGAGGGACTGTGAGCTTTATAGGGAGAGTAGGTAAGTAAGGGTCAGTCCTTTCTCTCTGCCAAATGGTATCTAGGTATCTCCCTACTAGTGGGTCCAACCCAAGCATTGGTTTTGTATTATCTATTGGTGGCATCCCTATGGTTGATGTAGTGCCCTCTACCCACCCGGCCGACTAAAGTTCTGCTTTTGCAGTAGTCCTTCGGTGGCCGAATGGGAGGATCTTGGACAGGGTTGCAGAAGTGGAAGTGGTTTGCGGGGATGACTCTCGCGATGGTTGTATTGCATTGGATGTAGTGGCAGGGATCTCCTCAGCTATGGTGGTTGTAGGAATTAGTTGTTTGACCTCAACAGTAAGGTCGACGACTGGAGCTGGTGGGTTAATTTTCGGCTCTTTAGTAGCCAACTTTTTGACTTGCGGGGTGCGGATGAATCCTTTCTTTTGCATTTTGGGGACCGTCATCTGGGATGGAGTCTAAGAGGCTCCCGCGGGAAGTGCCATAGTGAGTGGTGGCGCTATAATGGGGAAAATCATGGTGGAACCTTGAAAGTGCTCAGGATAGTCACTCTCACCTGGCTCAAAGTTGGTGGTTGTCCTTCTTGCTTCGAACATTTTTTCTTCCATTTGGAGTAGCATCGGTTGGATTACTTCATCGGATGCCCACTTCTGACTGCTTTCTGCCCCATCTCCCTCTCGGTCTTGTGGCATCAGAGCTCCGAAAAGGTACCTTGGCTTCCCTTCTCTTACCTCACAGGCCACTCCCAGCGAGGACTCCACTTCTCTGCATAAGGCTTCCACCATCAGGATCAACCTCTGCAGCCTCAATTTTAATGTGCTCAAGTTGACACACCGCAGTCTTAGATAAGTGTGCATGTAGGAGGCACCAAACCAGAGGTTTCCTGAGAACTCATCTAAGAGAGCCTTGGTTATCCTCTCAGAGGACTAAATGGTTCCCACCATCTACTCATACCAGCTCTTGAAAGCCCTCTCATTGATCTCCTTTGTGTTGGGATCCCCTGATGCCTTCCACGGTTTGTACCTGAGCGCAATTGATTGGTCTTAAGTAATGGTTTCCATTTTCCTTTCTGGTGGTGGCCTTCATTTCCACATTGCTAGTGCCATTACCAAGTATCCAAAACAAAGCCAATGCTCCTCCTATAGAAATCTTCAGAGGCCTCGAATAGTTCGTTGAGCATGAAATCTAACCAGTTGAGTACTCCTCCTTGGCAGCAGTGTTTCGCAATCAAAATGGTATCCAAGGTGCACTCATCCCTCATGAAATGCCTCATTGTTTTGCCTATGATAAGATATCAAGAAAACATGATATTATCCTTGTTTATTTTGTCTAGCTTTGTGCCCCTCCCACATCATTATGTCCCGTATCTGGCGTAGATTTTGTTCTCTATCTGCTTCTTTCCCCACTTGAAATTATATTGGAACATTGTGCTGACTGCATTCCCAACTTCTGCTAGCCCATTGAGTCAATATATGTCCTCAACATGAATGGGGTATTCCTTGTCCAACTGTAGCGACCCACTATGCATCCTGCTTGCCAGTAATTTTGTGCACTGCATGGCGGAAAAATTGGGTGTTGAATATAGGAAAATTTCATATATGGAACAATGTGGACCTCTGTACCCCCCTGAATGCATCTCTGATTCTAGAGGCCCTAGAGTCATCCTCCCTTTGCAATTCTTCCGCATACACCTCCCTCTTCATGGTTGGAAACTGGAATCCATCGGCGAAGTAATTATCAATCAGATTCGACCTATCATACTTCCCATATAGATTGCCCACTGCTTCAATTCATGCATCAAGAGAATTTTGTGGGACTAATATTATTCCTTTTTCCATTTCTTCTCTTCTGCGGTAAAATATCTGTACTGGAGGTTTCTTGCTTCTCTTCTTTTGCTCCTGTTCTTCCGAGTTATCCTAGAATTCTTTTGTGGTTTGAAACTCTAGCATTCCCTGTATCCTCATGTGATTTATGTAGCCAACTCTGACATCATGTCCCATAACTGACGAGGATTTAATCAACTAATTACTTTGGTGACCTTTCAATGTATTCTAGCTATATTTTGTCGCCATCAGCTGACTTGTATGTGACATCTATGATGTGGTCTGGAAGTTATAGAGTGGGCTGCATGGTGTCTTTATTTGGCCGTGATGGGTTTATTTTTTAATTAATTCTATTTTTAACAAGAAATATTTTGTGACCCTATTTTGATAGTTGCCTTATTGCTTATTTAATTGGGAAATAATTATTGGTATGGTGGATGGGACGGGTACTTGTGCGACCATCAATTCTAGAAAAGGTTCGGGCCTATGTGTCTTCTGCTGATGAGGGTGACATGTGTGGCTACTATCTCACTGACTAGGCCTACCAATGTGACCTCTGGCACTATCCACCCTCTGGTGACTTGGCCTCCTTATATGACCGTTGAACACTACCCCCCTACCCCGACCACAAATGGGTTGCGGTATTCCAAACATGGCCACAACCTTATTATTTGAACTAATTAAAAAAAAAAAAAAAAAAAAATACTTGCAGAAGAGTTTCAGGTGTGCTTCATTCACCCATCCCTGCAGTAGGAGTCCATCCAGTTGCACGAGTCTTACCGTGCCTGATTATTTTATTTCCGCGATTATGAATGGGCATAACCAATGCATCTGTAGTTTTCCTAGGAACTTTAGAAGCTTGTTGTCATAAAGGAACACTGGGTCTCCAACTTCAAATGATTTCTTCTTGATGTGCCTATCGTACCAAGCCTTTCATCTTCGTTTCTCGACTGATTGATGGAATTTTGCTAGGAACCGAGTTTCATCGAGTTCCATCAGTTAGATTAGCCTGTTCCGTAAGGCATTGTTATCCATCATTCCTGTAGCCTTTGAGATTAGCATGTTGGGCATTATAAATTATGCTAATACCACGGCCTCTCTGTCGTACATGCGCTGAAATGGAGTTTGTTTGTGGAGTCATTTGACTATTGTCCTGTATGCCCATAGGGTCGTTGGAATTCTTTCGCCCCAGTCATCCTGATTGGCAGATACAACTTTTGTTAGCCCTTTCTCCAGTATTTTGTTAAATTATTCTACTGCACCGTTTGCTTGTGGATGATAAGGACTACTCTTCTTATGCTAGACCATAAAAGTCATTAGCAGAGCTTCAATAGTCTCGTTCAGAAAGTGGGTGCCTTGGTCACTTGTGAGGCTCCTCAAGCATCGGAACCTTGAAATAATATTTTCAAAATGAATCTTGTCATTGTTTCTAGTGTGCAGTCTTTTGTTGGTGCGGCCTCTGTCCTTCTTGTTAGGTATTTCGTTGTTTTGATTATGTATCGAGCTCATGAGTGTCTTGCTGGGGGAGAAATAGGCCCAATGAAGTCTACTTCCCACTTATCAAAGATCTGCACCAAATGGATTGAGTGTAGTGGTAGCTCATCATGTCGAGAAGGCTTACCAACCCTCTGACAGATGTTGCATTCTTTGGAAAATTCTTTAGAATCATTGTGGATAGTGGGCCACCATAATCCTACATGTAGTATCTTCATTGTGGTGGCCTTTCCTCCTACATGACCTCCCGCAACGCCTGCATGGCACTCCCATAGGATGGCCTTTCTTTCGTGCTGTAGGACACAGTGTTTGAGTATTTGATACAAACCCATTTGGTAAAGGTGTCCTGCGATGAGCTAGTAATCTGCTGCTTTGACCACCAAGTATTGCCTCTGTGTTGCCATGTATCCCTCTAGGCAATGACCTGTTGTTAGCATAGTAACAATCTCTTCAAGGTGATCGGGAATGGCTTCTATCCTGAATAGGTTGGCATCAGGAAACTGATCATCTATTGCTCTGTCATTCTCCCTTATGTCCAAGCGCAACAAGTGATCTGGCCCTACATTTAATCTGCATGGCTTAACAACCACTTTAAACGTGAATTCTTGAAATAGTAACAGCCATTTGCATATTCTTCCTTCTAGTACCAATTTGTTTACTAAGTACTTCAGTTTGGAATGGTCTGTAAAGAATTTGAATGACGCACCTAGTAGGTAGTGCCTGAACTTTTGGAGAGAGTAGACCATTGCGAGACCTTCTCGCTCTGTTTTTGTGTAGTTCTTTTCCACCGTAGAAAGCTTTCTTCTAGCGTAGTATAATGGATGGTCCATATTTTCTCCCAGTTGCATTAAGACTGCTCCTAGCTCTATTCCAGATGCGTTGATGTGTACGTGGAACATTTTTTTCCAGTCGGGGTACACTAATATGGGGGCACTTACTAACCTTTCTTTCAGTTTATTCAGTGTTGCTTGACAATCTATAGTCCAGATAAATTCTTTTGTCTTCCTTTGTAATTTCTCCATTGGGGTTGTCATGGTTGCATAGTTCCTAATGAACCGTCTGTAGTACCCCGTGTGGCCCAGATTTTCCTTTGGTTGTTTCACATTGCGTGGTGATTCTATGTGGAAAATTGTTTCTACCTTGGCGAGGTCCACGCAGACTCCATCTTTGCAGACAATATGGCCCAGTAAAGTTCCAAAGGGACTGCGAAAGTAATTTTTTTTTAAATTTAAGGAGATCTGCAGTTTTCTGCACCTCTCAAACATCACTCTCAATAAGCTGGTATGCTTTTTTAATAGGTTGTATATTGTCCAGTCGTCCATGTAAACTTCTAGGAATTTGTGAATGTAATCCCGGAATGCGACTATTAAAATCCTTGAGAAGACTGATGACGCATTCTTTAATCTGAATGGAATTACATTGTATGCATACAACCCCCACTCTGTCATGAAATTTGTTTTCCTTTTGTCTTCCTCAGCTATCCAGACCTGGTGGTAGCCTGAGAACCCATCTGTGAATGAGTATGCCTCATTCCCCGCAACATTGTCTAGGACTTCCTTGTTGAATGGCATGGGGATCAGGTCATGCACGCATGCATTTTTCAGGCTTTTGTAGTCGGCACATACCCTAATTTTGGTTGCATCCTTCTTGATCTGAATAATTATGGGAATTATCCAATCAACTTCATCTACCATAAATATGATCCCTACATCCAACATTTTGTCAATTTCCCTTTTAACTTTCTCTTTTACCCTCGGGTTCAGTCGGTATGGTTCATGCTTTACTGGTCAGACACCTAGTTTCAAAACAATTTTCATCTCTCCCAGGTTACCTTTTATCCCCTTGAGTTCTGCCACTGAAGCTGGGACAGGTCCTTTTATTCTTTTAATAAATCAAAAATTTATCTAGTGGTTTGTTCATCCCAGTAATCTCCCACTGACGCTATCTTGGGTTTATCTTTTGTCCCTACATTATGTTTTCTCATCTTCACTGGTAGGAGATGGGCGCCTTTCGTCAAGGGGTTCTCCCGAATCCCTCTTTCTCCTTCTATTTATTCAAAGGTCAGGTGTCTAATCCCCTCCAATCCGTCCTCCTCTAGTTCTGCATCAATTCTATTGCAGTTCACAAATCCTAATGATTCCATATCATACAAGCATCACATAAAGTTTTCTTCATGCTCCCCCTCAACAAGCATCTCTAGGGTGAACATAACCCCCTTCACCACCTGGAGTACCTCTATCATTTGTGCCTCACTGCTTTTGAATAAAAAGTCATCGATGAATTATGCTTCCAAGGTATCCCAGCTAGTCATTTGTCATCGTAGCTCCTCTTGGATATCCCAAGCCCAGGGATAGTGTTGAGGGTATGTATAAAAGCATGTCCCCACAGATTCCTTGGAAGTTCCAAATTTCCTAGTTGGTCATGTAATTTTTTATGTGCTCCTTAGGACTTGAATTCCCTATGTATTCCCCTTCCTCTTATGGCAAATCTTCTTTCCTGCCAAATATTTCCTTCATTGCTTGCTTAGCATCCTTCCAGTCTTTTAGTACTTAGAAGTGCGCCTTCCACCACCTTGTTGGCATTGCCATAAGTGCAATGTCTAGAAATGGAATTCTCTGGTCTTCTAGTACATCCTGGTCCACTTTGTCTAAGAATTGATCTATCAGCTCAAGGCCATAGTACTTTGGATTGTTTCCCCTTCCCATGTCTCCCCAGTTTCCTCGGCTTATCATTGCACATCGTCGAGTTGTTAGTTCGTATCCACCCTACTGCCATGCATCCCATGCAGCTTCTAAACCAGCTTTCGAACTTTGAATGCTTCTCTAGCTAACAGATCCTCTGGTTGTAGGATTTATGTAGTCCTCCCTTTTCCCTACTGTGAGCATATATAGTTGGTCTAACACCCCTGGTTCATCCCTGTCATCTATTGGCTCTATAAACCTGGGTCCTTGGTAGGGGTCTAACGATTGGATCACCCTTAGCCCATCTGCTTCAAAAATCATCAGCTCCTTCTTCAAATCTATGACAGTAGCTTTCATATGCCCAGTCAATCCCCAAGAGTGTTGGATATGGATATTTATCCCCCATAATGTCAATTACTTCGAACTCAGTGTGCGTTTTTACCCCTGCTACGTCAACCTCTACGTTTTCCAATCTCTTGATAGGAAATATGCAATACTGATTTGCCATTCTTAATTGAATTGGCAAGTACTTCAGTTGTGGCTTCCCCATTGCTTCCCAAGTCTTCCTGGGTAGGATGTTTACATCCAACCCTAAATCTAGCATGGTGTCCCTTATCTAGAATCATGCCACTTGTGCATTGATTCAGAACTCCTTTCCACTTCTTTTCTTGTTATGCTTTACTCTCTTGGAGGCTTTCTCTGGCCAAGTTTCACATGGTTTTCCCGCTTCCTCTTTCTCCATGGATACTGTGGCCTTTAAGCTTTTCCGCAATTCCTTCAGCATGGCCTCATCTTCAACAATTTTTAAGAATAACTTAAACCATTCCCCAATCAACTGGGTGGGGCGGGCCTGTGGACTTGCGGTCTTCGGGTGTCCCTATCTTCAGTCATCCCCTCAAATAATTTGGCTGCTTCTTGGTAATATTGTTTTTGGCACTCATGCTGATATGCCCTTCGAGGTGACTTTTGTTTAACGATCATAGGGGGTTCCTTAGTGTAGCGATCCTCCCTTGTATTCTTCCCTCCTCAAGTGACTATATTAATATTTGTTGCGTGGTAGCCTTCGTTGGTCTGAGGTTCAGCATTCACCAAGTTGACCCCTCCCTGTCGGGTTCTCTCTTCCAACTTCACAATGAGCTCAGGGTTTTCCTCCATCACATGGGTGTTAACTCTGCAATGTGAACACCAGGGTCTTCTCAGGAGTGGGCATTCCCTTGCGACATGCCCTTCCTGATCACAGTTGTAACACCTTAAGGGTCCTCTACCTCCTGTTCTTCCTCTATGTTCATTTCCTCCTCGCCCCCCTTGACTCGCTTCATTGACCCTGAACGTGGATCTGTCTAGTCTTTCTGCTAAAGCTTCTAGTGCTCGGCACTGATCGGTGTGATGAGTGCTTGATGCGTAGAATTCGCAGTAGTTGTTATTGGGGACATTAGAATGCTTTTTTAGAATTGGACACATTCATGGCAGGTGGCCATATGTCCTACAAATCTCACAGAAGTCTGCGTTATTCCTTCCTGGGAAGGGTTCTTGCACTCCAATTTCCACAACTCCTACTATGGGAGGGGTCCCCGATGGCTGCGCCACCCCCCCTGGTTGATTAATTCCCCGCAATCGTGGGCACTTCGTCACAACATGTCCTTCCACCAGGTAATGGGTGCACCAAACATTGGGCCTAGATGGTCGTACGGGATAGAGATACCTTAGCGTCTCGGTCAAGTTCACGATCTGGCTTTGTAGGCCCATGATCGCCGGATCCTTTAGACTCGTGCCTCCCCGATATTTGTGGGGATATCCCACCATTGCTTCCATTTGGGAAGCTTGCTCCAATGCATCCTGGAGGGTTCCTATATTTTGTTGGGTCAGTGGTGTTCTGGTCAGGGGTAAGAGTGCTTTGATAAACTATTCCCGCTGGTGGTTTGGATCCATGGTATAACTTAGCATGGCAATGGCATCCTTAAACCTTTTCATGAGTTCCCAAGCCATCTCACCCTCCCTCTACTTAATTTCCCACAACTCTGATAATCCCTGTCGATCTATCTATGACGCCTTGAATTCCTGCACAAATCCCCTTTTAATATCATTTATGGTGGGATTTTGGTTCTTCTCTACCCACTTTATGAAGCAGCGTAGAGCCCAATCCCTTAGTGTGGTCTAGAACTCCACCACCCAAGTGTTATCCAAAGTCTGATGGGCCCTCCAGATGGCTTCGCAAAGGTACCAATGTTGCTCAAATTCCTTGTTCCCCTTTCCTACAAATTCTGGGTATCTAGTAAATGATCCTACCATACTGCTCTAAGTATGGACTAATAACACAAAACCTTTGCTTCCTAGTTGTTGGGATCCCTGTAGTCCCAAGTTACTGTTATAGCCAGTTCTTGTAATACTTCCACTATTGAGACCAGTCTTGTATTTCTCCCGTGCACTATATACTCGCGCTGCCTTGGCTAAGCTAATGAAAAATTCTTCTGGTTTGTGATAAAGTACTAGGGGAAGGTCGGGGGAAATGCCACATATATTTCAGGGTTGGGGCTGCTGAGTTTTGATGGATGTTTTTTCCTCATCAAACAACCTCCACATCCCATCACTCACATTTTCATCATCTCTTTCCTCATATCAACATGGGTGTTGATCTCGCGAGCCTACTTCCACAACCTACAAGGAGGATTCCCCGTCCGTTCCCTGTTGCGATTCCATTTCCGCAACCTTCTGAGACAGTCCTCCTCTGGTCTCCTATTGCAATTCTTTTTCTGCAACCTACAAGAAACGTCCTTCCTTCTCTTCCTAATTTCAACATGATTTTCTCCCACACTCGGGTTGCCTAGCATCGTCTTATCCCTTCATCTCAATTCGGGGTTTTCCTATCACCACTCCTATTTGGTGGGGCCCCTTCCTTCTCTTCCCTAGAGCCTGAGTCGCTCTTGCCTACCACTTGTCCTCTGGTAGCACCCTCCTCTATGCTCTAACATTCCTAGCCCTCTTCAATCCCTCTGCATCCATTCCCTCATAGCATCCCTATCCTTTTGTAGGCAACATTTCCCCCTCTAATTCCTTCCCCCGATACTGGGTTTTACGCTTCCATCCCAGAAGTGGGTAAAGATAGTAGCCCTTCCTCTACCAAAAAAATCTTTATCCACATCGAGACTTCCCTTATCAACTCCCCCCTCAACCCGAAGCTGAACACAGCTTCTACCTTTGAGAAGGACTGGTAGCTCTCCACAGCAAACTCGACCACCTACCCCTCCACCGTACTCTTCACCCAGAAATCGACTACTCTTGTCCAATTGTTATCCAACAGTTGTAATAATGCAATATTAGATGAAGTCCAACTATGGTGAATTGTAGCTGAGCCACTTGACTGACTCTTCCTCTTCAACTCCTTCAACCAATTTTATAGATCCTCAGGGAACTTGCACCAAAAAATTTCATATTGGTCATCTATACTATCAGCGTATAAAATCCCCTCACGTACTTTTCCGATTGGTTGATTCCTATGGGAAGATTTCTCTACCAAAAATTGATCTACTTTATGGTTCCACCCATCTCTGATCTCTCTTTGAAATACCCTTGACACCATATTCTGAACCAATTCTCTCAACTTCAAGTCCCGACAATGGAACCATTTGTTGGCTGAAAAGAGTCATCGGGGAAAAGACCCTAGGTTCAGGAATAGGAGGCAAACAGTGGTCCCCTGTAGTCTAGGACAGTCCCAGCATTTTCACCTCACCCCGAAGGGCAAGGAGTCTTACCCGAGGCACGCCAAAGGGAGAAGGGTTTAGCATAGGGTCGAGGGAATATCAACTGGGCACAGGCAATCATGCACATATGTATCCATAATACGTGAAACAATGATAACAGTATCCTAAAATCATATGCATAGATCCATTATAAAGGACATAGAACTAACAGCATCCTTGCATCAATCTATGGATTACCATCTACATGCAATCAGATAGACTATTCAAAATTTTAATGGACCCACTAAGCACGATACTCAATACATTAGAAGTCTCAATAACCATCAACTTTGTATTACATTAACTTAACATAATAGAATACATCATCATCTGGCATTCTCCATAAACATTACATAAAATACCTATCTCAGTCACTCAGGTTAGATCAGTTTCACAACCAAGTCCCTCGGATCCCATCACTCTCTCCTTCAACATCTGCACCTGTGTACCTCTTCTGCAACAAACTCCTTCTTCCTCTGGCGGGTTCAACAACAAACTTCTTTGTTGGCTTGTTGGGGCCTGACCCAGGTTCGGAGTTAATTAGCCAAACAAATCCCTATACTACTGGCCCTTTTGGCAACAATCCACAGAGCACAGACTGAGGTCTAACCAAAAGCAATATGGGGGGATGTTGGAACCAAGTTTCCGCACCCTTGAGATGTCTGAGGGGTTTATTTAGTCCAACTATGAATACCTTTGCGTAGGTTACTTTGTGCACCTCCCTGACCTGCGAAGCCTTTGCACCCTATTATATTCGCCTTCGCGCAACCCTAACAAGGGGCTGAGGATCTTTCATGCTGCTAGAGCAACGATCTGCACTATTTCCCCAAGTCACCTCATGGATCTTATTTATCTTCTTATAACAGTTAGTTATCTTCACATAAACATATACCTTATATTATATTCACTTATTCAACAAATTCATATAATTTCGCGCAGTAAATAAACAGTAAACTTGCAATTCATGCCTAATATACTTCAATGCATAAAACAGGAAAAGATACACAGAGATATGGTAAAAATTCTCTTTATTAACGCTTCCAATGGTTACAAACTCAACCTGCCCTGCACACTCAACTGCAGGGGTCCGCGCACTCAGTTGCGAACTACTAGGCCTCTGCGCACTCAGTTGGAGAGCCTTCTCCTACTCTACGACCCAAAGACACGACTCTACACTTAGACTCAATGCTCCCTTATTCAATCTTCTATCTTCGATCCCTTAGATTTCTCTTTATACTTAGAGCCTTGCTCTATTTATACAATCCCATGATCTCTCAAACCCACATTACATTAGAAAAGTAAGGGCAGACAACCCTATGACTCCATTACAACTTTGCACTTTGCACCCACAACTTGTTGACTCTTTATAATGGACTTAGTCAAAACTTGGGCTTTGAGACCCAAAACTTGCCTTAGGGGGATCCCACACCCAACGGGACCCCAACAAAAACATCGTGACTCACCCTCGAGTCACTTTGTCGATGTGGATATCTTTGTTCGAAGACCTCCCAACTCTGCTCAGATGGCTGCAAGGTTGGCAGCGCAGTGAGCGGCTGCCTGATGTATCTCTTGTACGCATTGTTCAGAGATGCAGTGTCGAAACTGCTCCCCTATATCTGTTCCTGTGTCCCCTACATATGCACAAGCTTGATTTCAATTGTTGCGTTGATTACGAAGGCCTCATCGATCCAAGGCTGAACACGTGCCTTCAAAACCACTTATCTATGTCGTGCTGCCTCTACTTGCTCCTTAAGTGCTTTGGAATGTTGCATTCATGCGAGCCTCTGTGTGAGGGCCACCATCTACGTAGTCCCTTTGATGTTGTCATACTACTATTGTAGCTCATGTGCCTCTGTTTCTAAGTGTTGTATGTTTGGGTCCTCCTACAGATTTGTGAGGACCTTGAATGGTTCTTCCAACATTTTTGTGCAGTCCCTCACTGCACTACTAATTTCCTCCATCCCCGATGTAATGGCACTGGCACATTGTTCCCTGATCACTAGAGGAGTTCAAGGTTGTTCCTTCAACCACAGCTCTACTATCTGAAGGTTTAGCTCCAACTGAACCTTGGACATTTCTTCTCGTGCCTCGCACACTCCTACTACTAATCTCTGGATACGCGCCTCTACTTGTGCTTTTGCTGGGATGGCCAGCTCAGGGACCATCTAGAAAGCTTCTTCAATTACCTGTACCATTTTCCTGTTTTAAGACATGACCTCATTGTGTTGCAAGCTCAACTGCTCTATGTTGATCCTTTATTCACTCAACACCTACAGTGCACGGCTCTCCCTAGCTCACAGTTCTAGAGTAATCCCATCCTGCAGAACATAGAGTGTCTCCAAAGGGAGCACAGCCATGTTGATCCCTATTCCCTTCAATGTACTAACCTAGGCCTGTCGGCCTCATTTGTTGTAACCAGTGCCCCTTCTGGCAACACTATTGTGTTGGTCGTACAAGCACGCAACATTTCCTCGGCTGCGGCTGTTCCTACTACAAGGCTATCGAGAGAGTACCAACCTAAGGAGTGCGTACCTATAACTCCTGAATCTATGCTCATAGGGCCCCCAACACAATCTAATTCTCCTCTGCAAAGTTCTGGAGGACCTCTATGGTGACGTCGTACACCATCTCTCCTATATCATGTAGATCCCTCTCAATAAAGGTGATCGGATTGATAGACAGCTTAGACACTTTTACCTTCTTGTGTGACCCCATCTGCTCTCTTGGGAACTAGTGCTTCAATTGTGTTGATGTTGTATGTGGGTCCGCACTGCCTCCTCTACCTCTATTTCTGTCTCTTGCTCCTACTCAGGTGAAGGTGACTTCCGGCCCTCACACTCCATCTTTGTTGCCTCTTTTGTTGTTGCTACGGCCTTTTGTTTTTATGCTATTGTCTATGCAGAATCCCGTGCCTCCTGCACATTTGTTGCTGCTACTTCTTTTCTTCTCTTTTCCACCAAATGTGCCACACACAGTTTTGCCTCCTCCTTCTTTTTCTGTGCAACAGACTTTTCCACCGTAGAGATGTTTGGAGTGCACCATTCCCGAGGCCATGTCTCAAGTACGTTGAAGATCACATCATCTGTGGCTATGTAGGGTAGTTTGTTCCATTTCTTTGTAGGGTCCTTGCACGCCCTGAGGTAGATGTGATGAAAGTCTGCTTTAAACTCTGCGAAACTTTGTAGGTTGTTGTAGACAGTGACTGATAACCATTGCTTGTGGTTAATCCCCATTCTGATGTTCATCTCCGTGAACACCCAGAATATTTTACTGCCGCAAATGTGGTGTGCATATTTAGTAGCCCACAGTGAAGCGTACTTCATGGCTTCTAGGAGATCCCTTGCAATTCTGGGGAATTGGCTGTCCTCGGGCAATTCCCCAGCCACCAGCACTATGGATAGCAGAAGCCATGTATAGTGGAATATTTTCCCTTGTTCTTGTGCTTCACGGCAATTCTCCATAACTCCTTCCACAAAAATTCAGACCAATTAAATTGGACCCCATCTACGCACTGTTTAGCAAGTGCAACCATCGACGCAGGCACCTCATCCGTGCAGCACTTCCACATGACATTACCTGCCAATATCTGAGTCGCAACTAACCACCTTGTTGTTGATACAAGAGATTGTGTAGCCCCTCTTTTTCTTCTCCATCTTGTATTTCCTTTTCATGGCCTCCACGATGGCAAAATCACTACTTTTACCCTCCGAAATGTCTGCGAGGTCTTCTCCTTTGCACGGGAGTCAGGTAATTCGATGGATTAGGTGGTTCGTGATGGGAATGGGCTCCTCTAGCCACAAACACCCACCATGCACTAGGCAGAGCAGCTACCTGATGACGAAGATAGTCACTAGGGCGCAATGGTAATGTGGCACCCAGAACAGGTTCAACAACTCTGCCTTTTCGATTCCACGTAACCACTTGCGTAGCTCCAACTCTATGACTCCCACCACGGTGTGTTTATTTGGCTTCATGAGGTGTGCGGTCACCAAGTGAGGAAATTTCTCATGGTCAGCGAGATCCCAGTCTTTGAACTTTAAGCTCAACACCCTTCCCAAGTGCGTTCCTTCAAAAATGATATCATCCACGAGGAGTGGAGTCTGCAGAGAGCTCTTGCTCTGAACGAAGTCCTTGGGCACCTTTGCCTTCCCTTTCTACAGAGGGACATACGCGGGGAGCTTGGTTAGAGGAACTGTGCCCTTGGTTTCTTCCTCCATGCCCTCGTCCTCGTCCTCTTCAATTATAATATCTTTAAGGTCTTCTTCCTCCTAATCGGTTTCCAGGTTAACCGCTTTCCCTTTTTCCTCCATTGTTAATCTGGTTCGCAGCGGGTTTCGAGGGGACACATGTACCAGAATCATTGGCTACTTATCCTTCTTTGGTCTCGGCATGTGCGGTGATTTATGGATTTCCGCAAAAATCTCGGCACTCTCAGGGGCATCTCCTATTGTCATGGCCTGCACGGCTTCTTTGGCGGTCAATTCTATGATTTCCCTGGCTTCTTTAGACACTGCCATTTTGTTTGACCAAAACTCTCTCAACCGTTTAATCAGGTGCTCAAACAATGCTCTCCACAGGACAAATAGGTCTTGGCTCAGAGTACACGGGACACACGAAAACTCAATTCGCAAATGACCAAGTGTTGTTTGTTGGGCATCCCTTTTCAATTTATAATGCCTTTTGAATTTGACTTCAACCATTCCCCCCATATTCGGTCCATTAATGCTCCCTTGGCGGCAGATTTTCCCAAATCTTGCCCATAAGGCTCATCTTAAATGCCTGTCACTCACTCCATTTGGTCTTAATTCAAGCATCACATTGTGAATAGTGACTACAATGGTCACTTTCCAGCCAATCCGCGTGGCAATGCAACCTCCCTTGCACTATCACGGACCTTGTGACACTTTGCTCCTACATGCAACCACAACATCGCACAGCTCTCGGGCAGAGTAGTTTATAGTCTTGTGCCTCCTTTTAACTACTTGGAGTGCTAAGACTGTACTTCCTACATGTATTCAGGTGGTCATGCCACCTGCATAGGATTCCAACTGGTCATCCGTCACTTTTCCTAGAAAAAATATGCCTTTTATTTTTACTATCTGCATCGCGCACTTTACTATCTACATCATGCCACCGTGCGTGACCCTTTTAGTCATATACGGTCCAATCCAAGGCATCAAGTTTATCAACTCTTGGTGGTAGTCCCAAAATTTGTCACGTACTCGTGCACACCCTATTTTATCACCCCCGTTTTCTTATCAAGAAAATCCTTCTTTATTTCTTCCTCAAGCTTCTTGACTTCCGCTTCCACCAGAGCTCTTTTCTCCCTTAACCGCACTCTTTCTTTCATGAGTTATTGGAGCCTAAGATCACCCTGTCAGATTTCTTCCTCAGGTCCCAAGCGTTCTTCTTCGTTCAGCTGCACTATTCCTTCTTCCGAGGCTTCGCCAACTGTCATATATACCGGCGCTACTATGCACGGACTAGGCATATTGTACTCTATTGGGACTACAGTGTTTGATCCATAGGCCAACCTAGAAGGCGTCTTCCCCATCAGTTTCATGCACGTTATCTTATAAGCCCATACAGCTACTAGTACGCGTAGGTCCCAATCACTCTGTTGCGCATTATATACCCTATTCAGTGCTTCGCACACTTTGTTAAAGCCTTATGCGTGGGTAACCTTCTGCACACTCATTATTTCCACACTTCATCATCCCAACTAGAGGGACCATTTGCACAATTTCCTTGCCAACACATGCTCATTGACCGTGTTCTTGAATGTGAAGTCCATGTGCATCCGTGCAATTTGTTTACCATATGCCTGTACCCACCTAGACAGATTCGTGCGCAGATCATCCAATTTGTCACACTTGTCTTTTAGACACATCTAAGGCTTCCCAAAATGCATGTGCGTCATTCTCTTACAGTTGCGCCAGCCCTCAAAGATTCCTTGGTGTGTATCCCACCACCTCGCGAGCGTAGCACATAGTACCCATTTCAAAGCCTTAAAACATTGTTGTTCTGGCACCTCTCCTTCAAATCTATTCAGGAAGGCATCTACCTCACTTAACCCATCATAAGTAGGAAGATCCCTTACTTCTGTTGATACACAGTGTAGCAATCTTTTCATCATGTTTCAATTCAGCGTGGTCACCTTGTGTAACTGATTCTTCCATCACTCTATCTCTTCATTAGAGTCTGATGTACAAGATCTTTCACACTCCCATGAGATTCATCCATCCGCGGTGAGATTTACCCAGTCTTGCTCTTGCGCAGTTATCTTGTAGATGCAGTCTAAGTCATCATCGCTTTCATAGTTGCGCACTGGCTCAGTGTAGTGCGATCCCTTAGTAGGGTCCAAAGGTATGACTACGCACAGAGACTTTTTCTCAAAAATCATATTGTATTTCTTCAGATTTATCACCTCATTCATGTCAGTGGTCCAATTGATTCCTAATAGCGCAGGGTAGGGATTGTTGTCATCAATAATATCTATCAGTTCAAAGTTTTCTAGCGCGCTTGCCCCTTCAATATCCGCAGTGATTCCCTACAATCTCCCCATAGGTATGATCTTTTTCCGGTTTGCCATTCACAGCTGGATAAGAGACCATTGTAACATAGGCATTCCCATGCACTCCATGTCTACTTCAGCAGAATGTTCACGTCCGAACCTAGGTCCAAAATTAATTGGTCCATCTCATATTCTCCAATCTGCATGGTCAACCTCATTTCTCTTCCTGTCCTTGTTGCATGCTTTCCAATCTTTCGGACTACACACGGTTCTCCTAGCATGGTCCCAGCACATCTATTTATGAGTTCCTACAATCCCTTTACAACCTTACTATCATGCAGTAGCTTCATGCATGTTTCTAGGAATGTCGTGAGCATTGATGGGTCCATTTCTAGCTCTGGTCTACCTTTGCTTCCTAAAGTGGAGGCATTAGCGAAGCTCATCCTAGCTTCCATGAAGGTTTCCCTAGCGTGCTCCAAATCAACCTCTGGTTCTTTCATCAGAGCCTTGTGAACCCAAGTACTATCTTAAGGTTGTTTTCCTTTATCATCCCCTGTCGTAATTTCACTTTTGAGCACAATGTTCACACTAGGGCCTTCCTCACACAGCTTAGACCTCATCATATGCAGGTTCTGAGTCGGGGGAGGCTGGAGTGCTCCCTTGTCGCGTAGCCTCGCTATCAGTGTGGGAAAATCCTCCATCTCATGATCAAACAAGGTACAATACAGACATGATGTACATGTTGGATTTGTACAATCATAGGCATAATGTCCTAGCCCCCCACAATTGTAACATATCAGTTGTCCACGACCTCTTTTAGGTCCTCCTCCACCTCGGGCTTGTCCACACCCCTGAAATCTGATTCACACCATCCTTTTGTTCTGGTCAAGGGGTCATGTTTCATCCTAAACTCTGTAGATGGGAGTCCTATCCATCATCAAATCATAGCTTCTACAGGTGTGCTCATCATGTCCCACTGATCTATAGAAATTACATAACAACCACTGTTAATTCTGTGTACTTCTACAACAAAATGGCAGTTGTTCATAGCATGATTTCCTCCTATTTGACAAATCGCGCACCACAAATTAGGCACCATGCTAGGTCCTGCTTGTGCCTTTGGTCTTAACGGCATCATTCCTCCTCCCATGAGATAATTCGTGAATACTGGGTAGTGGTCCTTGTCATGACCCTGACCCTTACATTTAACTTCCAGGTGAGCTGTCCTGTCCTGTTTCAGACTCTGCATCTCTAAGAATAAGCTTTTCAACTGCGTGTGGATTTGCTGAACTCCCAAGTTAGGATCCTATATCAGGGTCTCATGAAGCCTCATCACAATCTCCAAGGCCTCTACCTGAGTTGTTAACCTTTGTTGTGACAGGGCATTCCTTAAATGCAGCGTTAGCGATGCTACAAACCATTCGTGGTGTTTTCCATTCGTCAAAGTCATATTAGCTTCGCAAATTGTGCACTTCAGTCTCTAATCCAACTCCCATGGAGTCTCTTCGGGTAACATTGTGATCTCCTTGAACCCAATGATCGACTATGCCTTGAACTTTGGCCTACTAAATTCTCTGTTCACCGCAATTTGGATATCCATAATCCCCGCATTCGGATTGTCATTAGAATGCTTAATATACCAGGTTAGCGCACGATCCTACAAAGCGTTGACTGGTGTCACCTTCTTTATATTTTCATCTGTAACTCTCTGCGCTTCCCATACGGCTTTTATCACGAACCAAAACTAGTCAGGATCTTCATTTCCTACTCCCTTGAACACCAAAAACTTTATTGCGCTTGCCATATTGACTCACGGTGGTGGTGGAGGTCATATGGGTGAAGATGGGGGTGAAGGCAGTGAAAATGGTGGTGGTGTGGGTGGCGGTGGTATGCACGGGATCCTCTGCCTTATCAAATTGATCGCACTTCTTTGTGAGACCTTAAAGACTTCTTCCTCGTCCCCTCGTGGAGGTGAAATCAAGGGGCTAGTTTCTAGTTTGCACTACCTTCGCTTCTATAAATTCTCCCACTTCGCGTAGCCCCAAACATCAATGCATTCACATAATCTACTTTTCACACAGTAGAATTATAATCCAAGAGTTAAGAGACTTAACATACTTACCTCGTAGTCTTCTAAGAAAGCGTCGCTTTGCCTCGCTATAGCTTATTGAAGTATCTACCACGAACTCAGTAATGAATCCTCCTATAATCCAATCGAGCCAATGATCAACAGTGAGCATGATCTTATCCTCCGATGCTTCCAATCTGTGCATCAACTCTAGGGTCCACACAATAGGAATGTCAAGCTTGCACCTTCCTTGGCTATCTGCTAGCTTCGTGATCCACTCATACAGCTCAGTAGGGAAAGATGTGAAGAAAATTTCGTGGATATCTTTGTAAAGTTAGCAGTCTAACCACTCTTATTTTCATAGTCATGAATTCTTATTCTCCTGCATCGTGAACTCGTGAATTATCCTGTCCAACCAACCTTCAATTTCTTTCTTAGTTGGATTCCAATGACATGACATTAGACATCTCTATGCAGATTCTGGTCTCGGCAACGGAACCATTTGTTGGCTTGTTGGGGCCTGACCCAGGTTCAGAGTTAATTAGCCAAACAAATCCCTGTACTATTGGCCATTTCAGCAAAATTTCGTGGAGCGTGGATTGAGGTCTCACCCGAAGCAGTATGGGGGGATGTTGGAACTAGATTTCCACACCCTTGGGATGTCCGATGGGTTGATTTAGTCCAACTATGAATACCTTCACGTAGGTTACTTAGTGCACTTCCCTAACCTGCGAGACCTTCGTGCCCTGTTATATTCTACTTCGCGCAGCCCTAACCAGGGGCTGAGGAGATTTTTCACTACCAGAGCAATGATCTGCACTATTTCCCCAAGTCACCCCGCAGATCTTACTTATCTTCTTATAACAATTAGTTATCTTTGCATAAACTGATATTTTATATTATATTCACTTATTTAGTACATTCATATATGTTCGTGCAATAAATAAATAGTAAACTTGTAATTCATACCCAATATACTTCAATGCATAAAACAGGAAAAGATAGTAAAACAGAAATATGGTAAAACTTCTCTTTATTAATGCTTCCAATGGTTACACACTCAACTTTCCCTGCACACTCAGCTGCAGGGGTTCGCGCACTCAGCTGCAGACTACTAGGCCTCTGCGCACTCAGCTGCAGAGCCTTCTCCTACTCTACGACCCAAAGACACGACCCTACACTTAGACTCGATGCTCCCTTATTCGATCTTCTATCTTTGATTCTTAGATGTCTCTTTATACTTAGAGCCTCACTCTATTTATACAATCCCATGGTCCGCGGACCATGGGTAGATCCCTCAAACCGACATTATATTAAAATAGTAAGGGTGAACAACCCTATGACTCCATTATAAATTCACGCTCTGCACCCACAAATCGCGGAGTCTTTACAATGGAATTAGTCAAAGCTTGGGCTTTAAGCCCCAAAACTTGCCTTGGGGGGATCCCACTGAACATGATACTCAATACATTAGAAGTCTCAATAACCATCAACTTTGTCTTACATTAACTTAACATAGCAGAATACATCATCATCCATCATTCGCCATAAACATTACATAAAATACCTGACTCAATCGCTTGGGTTAGATCAGTTTTGTAACCAAGTCCCTCAGATCCTAGCACTCCCTCCTTCAGCATCTACACCTGTGTACCTCTTCTACAACCAACTCCTTCTTCCTCTCGAAGGTTCAACAACAACCTTCTTCCTTTCTGGTCTTCCCCTTTTATGTCCTTCCTGGCTACCTTGACTGCCAGTTCTCGCTCGGTTGCTTTCTCTCTTGGCTGCTTCTATGCCTTCCCATCTCCTTGGCTACCTTTGCCTTCCGCTGCCACCTTTCCATCACTCCTCCACAAATGTTCGTTCCACCACCCAACCGTTGCTGCCATCTGTCTCTTTCCCGCCTTTCGGTTAGTCAAAACTGGTCAAAATAATTCAAAATTAACGAAGGCCCCAACACTTTCCTTCTCGGCTCCCGTTCTTCCTTCAATTCTTGTTCTTCTTGTTGCGATCACAATTTTACTACCTACAAGCTCTGCTCTTCTCTCTTCCTCTACTCTATCGTTTGTTTCCTCTTCTTCCTTTTTCTTCTACTGTAAAATTTTCTTACATGAATATTGAATGCACTTTCACTCTGCAGCTTTGTTCTCTGTTTATTATGTCAACAATTTCCTCTTTCCCTAATCCTGTACTAGATTTTTTCCTTCTGCCATTTTTTTTGGTCTTGCTACCTTGTTAGTGTTGATTCCTTTTTTGTAATAGTTTGGCATCTACATATATTTGCAAGTAAATTGGCACTTACTCAATTTCTTCCCTAGTACTGCCTTCAGTGATCTTTCTTGAAATAACTCTCTTTGGTGCCATGGTGCAATGACTGCTAGAGAGGAGTGCTTCATGAGCGTGGTACATGTGGGATAGAATGAAAATTCATGGAAAGAAAACATTAGCTCTTACAAATCTAACTTCATAGCATGATCAAGTAGCAATGAGGGCATATAATGAGAGGAATTTCACAATTTTGACTGACAATGGTGACTGACTGTGGGAATTATGCATTGTGCAATCCAGCAATCAATGCAGAAGCTTGATGACTAGAACTATGCAATGTACAGTTCAGTTCAGGTCAGGTCTTAGGAGAGACTGTGCATTGCACAGTCTCAGTGACCAAGCTAGGAGACTGGATCCTAGAACTATGTAGTGCACAGTTGGAGCCAACCCAAGACAAGGTCTATGTAATTTTAGAAGCGAAGGCAGAGGCCTTGAGCTCCTAGATTACGCAGTGCATGGAGTGAAGTTTGGGATTCGGGCAGGGGGAGCCCAGATCTGTTCATGGGGAGTGAGAAAAAAAGTAGATATGATGGACGATGTAAGGATGAGTGTAAATCTGACTAAGTGTATACGTATGCATGTAGAAAAAGTGCAGCAATGAATCGAGCTAAAGGAATAGGAGGCATGTGAAGGAAGTCGTCGCATGGCAACTGTTGGTGAAAAAACGGGAAAAATCATGCGACGCTTGGGGAAGGCAATGTATAAATTGAAACAACACTTCTACAAGATAAAACAATTTAAAATGTCATCTGTCATTCAAAAAAATGACTAAAACAACACTCTCACAAGCTCAACAAACAAAAGCGACAGAAAAGAAGCAAAAGGTGATAAAAGCAAAACTCACCCCGAAAAGTGATGAAAATTCTCTGAAGGCTCCTTGATCTCCTATAGAAGTTATAGCTTGATGATCAAATGTGTAAGTGAGCTCTAGAGGTGTCCATTACATATAATTAGGTAACATGGAATTCATGACACATATGCTTGAGATCAAGGACAACAGCGACACTTGGCAAAAACTTCTAAAGAGTGTAATGTATCACCTTCGGGAAACTATTAATGGATCCCTACTTCCCAGGGATTCCATCTTCCCTTTAGCTTATTTCTTTTCAAGAAAACTACCATGCATTGCCCAGAAAGATTGCAATTTTTTGGGAAGGACTAGGCAACTCTCTAGTTCATGCACTGAACAGTCTTCTGAGCACAGTAGGTTCTGCGCTTTCTGGGCTGAGTGGCTCTAGATGCCTCTCATGCTTTGAGAAATTCCCAGCTGAAGACAAGTTGCCAGCTGAGTTTGCACAATTCTAGAGTCGAAGCTCACTATTAGGTTGAACTGCGTATTTCCTAAGAGCAAGGTCAGTTGCCCTCTAGGATTGCGCAAACTGCCAAGGCAGTGCTAGAACCGGATTGCAACCAAGTGGGGAGGTCAGCTTGTGGTTAGAGAGAAAAGCATGAAAATCAAAAGTTATAAAGCGAAGGATAAAACTCAAATGAAAGCATAAGTACTTGGGTAGTGTAAGATAAGTTGTTGGGAATTTAGTAGGGAGGCTCCAAAATGAAGTGTAGGAAAAATTTTGGAGGGTGGTTGTAGCCGCTACAACACTCCTATAATGGTTTCCATGAATATCTTGTGTTACTTGTTCATTTCATGAGATTGATGTTTATGATGTTATAATATTTAAATAAGTAAAAATATGTCATTACACTTATTCACCACCCTCTTAGTGTAATTGTGAATCCAATAAATTCTACCATTTGGACCACTTGTTTTGTTTATCTGTTACAAAACAGTGAAGGTAAGTTTCTAAAAAAAAAAAATTGCGATTTTTGTTTGTCCATATGTTTATGAATGGTAATTTGAACTGATATTAAGGTATATTCTATTTTATTTGCAAAATTATCTCCAAAACTTTATTTTAAATTTTCGATCATTATCACTCACAATGACCTTTAGAAAACCATGCAATTTATAGATGTTTTTATAGAAGACATTAGAAATCTATTTTGTTGAATCCATTTCTTTTATTGACATAAATTGTGCATATTTAGTTAATCTATCAACCGTGAAAAAAATCTTATATTTTTCATCAAACATGGGTAATCCTTTGATGAATCCCATTGATATATCTTCCAATTTTTGGTTAGGAATTTGTAAGGGGAAAATTAACCCCTGTGTCATGATATTTTCATTTTTATTTTTTTGACATATGTAACATTCAACGAAAAACTTTTTAAATGTATTTACTCATCCATTTCCAATAAAAGGATTGGCATGCAATATAGTATGTTTGAAAAAATCCAGTGTGTCATGTTGTTGGGGAATTATGTAACTCCTTTAAGACTGCCATTTTAAAATTTGAAGATGGAATTAGATAAAATGTCACTTTCCGTTCAAAATTTTGATTTTTCTCCAAATTGTTGATTGTGGAATAATATTTAGGATCCTTGGCATACTCAATCTGAATTCCATCTAACCAATTGGGAATCAACATTGTTGTCGCATGTGTTGTTATTTCATCATCCTTTTGTGACAATGCATCAACAACTACATTGTCTTTGCCTTTTTGTGTAATATTTCCATGTCAAATGTGGAAAGTTTTTGAGAATTTTATGCCTAATAGGTATTGTCACCAATTGGCTAGCTAATGGGTATTGGCCAGCATCTCTTTATCATATTTAGATTTTAGATTTTCCTTCTTATTGAGATTTCAACTCTCAAAAGCTATTGAATGGTCATTTTGGATTAATTTTGAACCTATGGAAACCCTTTAAGCATCACACTATACCACAAGGGGTTTTGTGAAATATAGTGTTGCTAACATAAGTGTAGAAGACAACTTTTCTAATGCTTCAAAACACTCCTCTGCTTGGTGACTCCACTGGAAGGAATTTTTCTTCAATGGGCTAGATAGTGGTCTTATTAATTGAGCATAGTCCTTCATGAACTTTTCTATGATAACTTGTTAATCTTATGAATCCTATTAGTTTTGATTTGTTATTTTGCATAGGTCATTCCATGATTTCTTTTTTTTTTTTTACTAGAACCTACCTTAACTCCTTCCTTGGATATGACATGGCTAAGGCATTTGAATTCTTTCTTACCATAAATACATTTGCATAGAATTTGCATAGAATTTATTTTCCTCTAAGAGAGAAAGTACTTGCTCCAAATTCTTAAGATGCTCCTTACATATCTTGTTATAGATAATAATTTCATCAAAAAATACTACTACAACTTTCTTAGTTAGGTTTTAAAGAGTTCGTTCATGGTTGCTTGGAAGATCGCAGGAGCTTTGGTTAATCCAAACTTCATCATCTTAAATTCATAGTGACCTTCATGATTTATAAAAGTATTATTTGGCACATATTCTGTCCTTAATTGGATTTGATAATATCCCTGCCTTAGATCTAATTTTCATAAATATTTTTCTCTATGGAGATCCTCTAACATTTCATCTATAAATGGGATAGGAAAAAAAAAAATTATAGTTATCTTGCTTAGGTCGTGATAATTTATGCATAGTCTGAAGGATCCATATTTTTTCGGAACCAACACTAATAGGGATGCATATGGCCTCCTTCTCATTGTAATACCTCCAGACCATAATAGGTCTCGAATTGATATTTGTACTTTTGTTTTATGGTGGTGAGGATATCGATATAGTTAGATATTCATTGGTGTTGAGTCTAGTTTAACTTTGATTATATGTTCTATCATTATTTCCAAAGGAAACTTCATATGTAAGTCTTGGAATACCTTGTCATATTTGTGGAATAATGCTTTAATCTATGGGTGTTGATAATGCACTATTTTTGGTGCTACTATATTTTTTTGAAGGCACTATGCAATGTAGACTTGTGCTCCATTTCAAAATAGTTTCATGATTTGATAAGAAGATGCAGTTTTAGTTGGTATAGGTTGCAATATAAACAATCTATATTTTCTTTCTTCCCATTTGAATTTGATATATTATTTATGGTGGTTTTCAGAATAGGTCCCTAAGTTTTGCAGCCATTGAATTCCAAATATCATGTCTACTCCTCCTAAGGACATGGTGTAGGTTCTAGATTCCAATTCATAATATTCTAATTGTTGTTTGAACTTGTGGAACTTTCCAATTCCATAAATTTGTTTTCCATTTGTTACCATCATCTTATGTTTATGGCGAGATATACAAATAGATTAGCCTTTTTGTGACATTTATATATGTGAAGTTATGGGTGCTTCCTATGTATATGTGTACAGTGACATTTTGTTTTTTTACATTCACTCTTAGTTTCAATGTTTGAGGTTTCACTATTCCTATTATTTTGGCAAGCTATATCTTGGGCATGGCCTTCTCATCTCTTGCATTTTGAATATTATTTTGTTTCTTACATTCTATTTCGAATTCATTGTTTGATGTGTCAAATTCTACCTATGATTCACATGTATATAGTTTTTTGATGTTTCATTTGTGCTTTGGTGTCTAGTGGTCTTCACAATACCTACATTTGTTGACCCATTTATTATCTAATCCCTAGTGCAAATTCTCTTATTCTCTTAAGGGAGGAGGCATACACTTGTTAGAATTTTTTGTGCGGTACCTTTTTACCTTTCATTTGAATATCTACTTGATTTTTTTGGGCCCGTAAAAGATGGCTTGTTGAACTTGTTATTTTGTTCGATCAATTTTGTTGTGTCCATAGCATCCTCAATTGTTTTAGGATTCCATAGCTTTATTTCACCATGGATATAATATTTTAGTCCAAAAGTGTACAATTTTAGCTTTTGTTCTTATGTGAATCCATTTTGTCTAGTTTCCAAAACTTCCCATTCATGTCCATAGTCATTTAAATTTCCCTACTATGTAATATGAACAATTTTTTTGTACAAAGCATCGCCTTCTTCATCGTTAATCCTTAATAAGAAAAACATTTTTTTCCAATGAAAGGAACATCATAAATTTTTTTCCACCATAGGAACTAATCGCATCCTATTCTAAATTATTGGAAATCATCCTTATCTTTTATCTTTTGCCTAAAAAGGGGTTTGTTTCAAAAATCCTTTTAATTTTGTTAACCTAGAAAAATACTCCTCTATGTTCCTTACCACCATGCTTTGGTAATTCCTTTTTAATTCATTGATGATTTTATTTGGAATATTTGTGTGATATTGACTTCCTAAAAAAAAAATTAGGTGGTCCTTGATGATCATTTTCACTTGTATTTTTTGGACTTGGTGTTAGCCTTTGATAAACTAAGGCCCTTATGCCATTAATACATCTACTTTCTCAATTAGTTTATTAATTTTTTCACCATGGTAGTTATGTGTCTTATTAGTTTCATCTGTATCATTTTTCCTCATTCTTAACATGATTTGCCATCGACCTTTAGACCTTGTGATTAGATTATCAATTATGTTTCCCTTCTATATTAGTTGATTCATTTTTTCAATTAGTGCCTTTTATCTTTCCCTAAACTCCAGCTGCCTCTTTCAACATTGTCAAGATGATGTCTTACATTATTGGCTTCATCTCTGTATTGATTAATATCTACAAGAATTTCTTCGTCGTGCACCATTTTTCTCACAAACCGTACTTCAATTTTTTTAATAATATATATATATATATATATATATATATATATATATATATATATATATATATATATATATATATATTCCTTTTTCCCTTATTTAAATTTTATATATAATATAATATTTTTAATTAATTATTATTTATTTTATAAAAAGGATTTATAATAATTAAATAACTATTAATTATTAATTATTAATAATTAAATGATTATTAATTATTAATAATTATCTATTGAATATAAATAAAAAATTTGGAATAGAACATGAGGGCTGGCGGGGGGGATTGAGTAGTGTGGTATGGAATAGACAATGGTAGGGACTTAATTGGTAGAAACAAAGAATCAGATGGTGAAAGGACTTGATAAATGGAGGTAGGAACTCAAGCAGTAGCAGGGACTTGGGTGATGGTAAGACTCAAGTGGCGGTAGTCGGGACCTTAGCAATGGAAGGGAATGGTGATCAGATAGGGACAGAATAGGGAGATGAAGGAAATATGTAATAGGTGGAGTTTGTTAGGGATGGAAGAAACATGAATTCTGGCAATGGGTTTTCTCCTAGAAAATAGCAGTTAAAGCTAGTTATGATACCACTATAACAACAATCCCATTTGTACATGTGTAAACATAACTGTAGAAAAAATATGTATTGTTTGATATAATGAATAATAGTTATGATACAACTACCCTTGTGATGGTTTACTTATAACACTGACTGGTCACAAGGTAAAAAGGTATATTCCCCTTGAATTTTCACTTAATTAATTAATTTATTGTTATATATATTTGTAATTATGTTTATAATAGTTTTCAATACATATTTTCCTCTTTAGTATTTTTGTGGTGTGGGTTGGTTTAGCCCTTATTTTTGTAGCTTTGGTCAAGGAACTACAATTGTAATATAATTTAGGGTAAATGGATTGGTAGTTTATGGATGATGCAAGGATGTGTGTGTGTGTGTGTTGTAAAGAAGAATATACTAAAAAATCTTTGTAGTTTTCCTGATTTGGGTTTCCAAGGTAAAATCATTGTGTTAATGTGTGTGTTTACCATTGCATATTTTTGTTTTATTAAGAATTTTCTTACAACAGTTAACTATACACAGTTAAAACCATTAAATAGCATATGTAATGGGGCATACATATCAACTCAATGCAGTCCATTCCATTGTGCAACATAGGGATGGACACATAGGGATCAACTCAATGGATCATCTGCGAAGTAACCATGACATCATGAGGAATTGAAACATGGAGATTCAACATGCATATTATGGGAGGGGATGACTCAATGAAATCCATTTAAAACAAAACAAAACAAAACAAATTACTATTACGGATTGTGTTAAAGAAATAAGGAATTATATAAGTGGAGAGTTAAAAATTCCAAGAAGAGAAAAGGTGTTGTATAAAGACACCACTAGAGTGCTCAAGCATAATTGATCATATTTTCTCAAGATAATATTAATTTTGACTTTCTAAGATCATGCATGAAGTTAGATACCATGATAACAATAATGGAAATATCATGTCAAATTTGAGTTAGATAAATAAGGGTACCACTAATCTTCTTGTAGAGAGTAGCATCGATATTCAAAGAACCATACTCTTTAGTTAGATTTCCTCTCAATTGTTAAGGTGTATCACATGGTTTATATTCCTTTGTTTTAAATATATGTAATATATTCAATTCATATTTAAGTTGAGAAAGAAAGATACCATTTTTCGTTTGTAATACCTAGTTGTCCATAAAGAAATACAACAGACCATACTACATGCAATCGTGATTAAATCATCAACATATATGAAATAATTAAATTATCATCATTGGCATGTAAAACATAAATCTTATGTCCACGTCATAGTGTTTCAAACCAACATTGAGAAATAACCAGTCAATCTTATCATATCACAGCTTGGTAGCTTATTTCAAACCATATAAGCATTTCTTCAATCGACATAAAAGACTACCAACCTTCTCGGAGCTTAGGGTTTCTCCATATAAATATATTTAGTGAGATTACCATGTAAGAATGGACTCTTGATTACATCCATCTAATATACCTCCCATCCAAAACAACTAGCAAGCAAAATAATCAATCAAATAGATTTCATCTTCGTCTACCATCAAAACCTATAGGTTGCTCCATATAAATATCTTCAGTGAGATTACCATGTAAAAAAAAACTCTTTGCATCCATTTGAGATATCTCCATCCAAAACAAGCAATAAGTGAGAGAACCAATCAAATGGAGTTCAACTTTAGCTGTCATCAAACCTTGGGGGTTTATATATATATATATATATATATATATATATATATATATATATAGATATATATATAGATATATATAGATTATATAAGAGAGAGGAGAGAGAGAGAGATTGGCATGTAAGAGAGCATTATTCACATCCATTCAATATACCTTCCATGCAAAACAAGGAAAATGTAAAATAATTAGTCGAACAGAGTTCAAATTTTAAATAGGGGCAAAGGTTTCAATGTAGTGGATACCTTCTTTTTGAGAAAATAAGTTTTCGACCAACCAATTCTTATGCCTTTGATTAACACCTTCAAATGTGAATTCAAAATTATATAGCCATTACTACTTACCACTTTCTTTCCTTACAATTGAGGAATTAAATCCCAAATATAATTTGTCATCGAGGAATTAAACTCATCAACCATAGCATTCTCCCATTCAATTCAACCATGTGCATTTGCATATCATAATTGCACACCTCTAGCATATGTTTCATTATATTAACACTATCATAGTGTTTATAGTTGTCTTGTTTTCTACTAGTGATTTATATTATACATGTCAATTCTATTAGCTTCGATCATTTTAGTCTCTCATTTGGGAAGACAAATTATTATTAATATGGAGATAGCTCCAACATCAAAATCACCACTAGTTGAATGATTAGTTCCACCAAAACTTAGGTAAGCCTATATCTATGGAAAATCAATTAGTAGCCAGTTTTGATACATGAGTCCACTATATAGTTGACATATGTGTTGACACATTAGTGATGTAGTGTAGTAGATAATCTGTCCAAAAGTCATTAGAATTTCAAATGGATTACTACTTAACAATCTAGAATATAAGTTCAATAGAACAATACCTAATGTTTACCCACCAAAGCCAACAATTATTTTACAAATAACTACTTGTCTGAATAAACCAAACAACATGTAAGGTTTTAACTCTTTAGAGTAGCTCAACATAATACAGGCATGATTGTTTGCACCCAACTTCTTTCTCATATCATTTGGAATATGAGTGAAAATTTTGCATCCAAATGTTATGAGGTAGCTAACTAATGGTTTTCTATAACTATGTTTCTCAAGAGAATTCATATCCCATACATAAATGGTTGCAATCGTGTTCAAAAGATAGTTTAAGTTGTAAACAGCCTCTATCCAATACCCATTTAGCATTTCATTGGTTTGAAGCAAACATTCTGGCATTTTGACCAAGGTTTTATTCTTTTTATTCTTCCTCTTAGCAACACTATTTTGTTTGAGGTGTATTATATATTATATATATATATATATATATTATATATATATATATATATATATATATATAGATACCATTATATAGTAAGTATCCCTCAAAATCCTTGCTCATGTATTATATTCCATTGTTAAATAATCATTTCATAGGATAATCACATTATTTTTCAGCTAATGACATAAATTCCTTGAGTTTTGCATAGACATTATCCTTATTATTCAAGAGATATATCCAAGAATACCTAAAAAAATCATCAACAAAAATCAAAACGTATCTTATGCTTGCTAGAGATGGTTTTCTCATTAGTCATATGTCACTATGGAAAAGTTCCAACTAAGTCTTTGTTCTCCATGCCTTATTTTCAAATGCAGCATGGTGATTGTTTTCAAGAACACAACCTTTATGTTCACCATTAGAAGGAACAATCCTAGGTAGTCCAATAACCATAGTAAGCCTCACCATCATTTGCATGCTTCAAAAATGTATGTGTCCTAATATTTTATGCCAAAACAATTTCTAGTTGTTGGTCCTAGCTATCAGTGTAGTCGATCTTGAATTTTTCTTACGGAAACTGTAGAAATTATAGAGTATATCCTTAGTATCAATAATACCCTCATAAAAAAGATAAATAATAATAATAATAAATAAAATAAATAAATAAATAAATAAAATAAAATAGTTTTCATATCCTTCACAACAAACCTATTAGGTCAGAATTAAACCTTCTTGTATGTTTGGGTTGGCTAATGTAATGGACCTTCTCCCTAGTTTAAAATCAATTATTTAATCCATGGATCATGTAGTAATTAGTTTTATAAAGAAAGAAAAAAAACTCATATGATTAATTGATGTAATTTTCATCGTAAAAATACATATTCATAGTAAGATAGTATACAAGAACTCAATTCACTATAGAATCATAATTTAACAGTAAATCAAATGTTTACTGAGCCATTAATTGTAGAAGAATTTATTTATATTTATTCAAATAGATATATAAGTGCAAAGACTCATCCCTTATAGCACTTGGCTTGGGCTTCAAAGGTTTCTAATAGAAATTGGGAAACATGATCACATCAAATAGGGAGAAATTATTCTAGCCCCCTATTCATGTACAATATCCACCCATGTTCATGCACTTGTATAAAGATATGGGATTTCTCCCTTATCACAAGCACTTCTCTAAATCCCCTCCACACCCAAGCCAAGCCAATGCTTCAAATCATATATATAGTGGACAAAGGGTCTCAATGACCAAGTCATTTATTTTCCATATATTCATTATTTTTTAGTGGTAATTTGCATAATTTATGAGTTGTTATGTTCAATTCTATTTTATTTTCTCCTTTTCAATATTAATGCATAATATAGGGAACATAATATAGGGAAAATGGATATGCGAAAATGGATATGGATATGTGACATAACATCCTCAACAACCTTAACCTCCTATATATCAAAAACCAATTCAAGTAGTTTTTAAAATCAAATCAATTGTTTTAATATTTTGTATTTTCTAAAATGTTAAAACAATATTTTTTCAACCATTATAAATGTAGATAGAACAAGCAACATCAATAACTTACCATAAAATCCAACAAATTCAAATAATAAAATAATATTAACAAATTATTTTATGTAATTCCCACTCCCTAATCAATCTTATGTAAGGTTATTAACCTACGCGTTGAGTGATTTACTTATGTGACTTATTCTCATATGTATTAATAGTATATGTATGAGGTATGCATATCCTAGCTACATAGCCACACTTAGTACGAATACATTAGTATCATATGATTAGCATTAATCTTGATTAGCACATAATTAATTAATTAACCCTTAATCTTGATTAAGGATTAATTAATAACTATTACAATTAATTCAATATTTATTTAATTAGGATCCTTACAAATCAATTTTCATTTGATGGACCCGTAAAAGTAAATATTATTATTTTACTTTTTTTTACTAGGTAATTTGAGTCTTGAGAAGTCTGGCACACCTAACCTGTGGCTTGAATAGCCACGAACCAAGGGCATCTAAGTTGTCAAAATCATCTAAGGATCACACCCGGCCTTGGCCACACTAGCATGGTTGGATTTTTTCCCCAGAAGTTTCAAACCAGTTACATTTACATGACTAAGTGCCTTAACAGAACTACGTAACACTGTCGACTCTAAGCCCCGTAAGAAATTTTTTTATTTTTTATTATAGAATTATTATTTTATTAATTTATCATTCTTATGACTTGATAGGTTTGACTTCCTTGAATTAATTTCAGAATAAAGGGTGGGGAATGGCAAGGCTTATTATGGTAGGTTGGTGGCTTGATAGGATAAGAGGGGTAGGTAATATTCATGAGGTGGAGATAAGTGCAAGAAAATGGAAATGAGAAGAAGCATTCTTATGGGAGGCTTTGGGAAAATTGGAGGAGGCGGTAGGGGATTTATTTTTGGGGATATGGTTTGGGTACTTGGGAGTGCATAGGTTTTGGATATCACTAAGAGGTGGATATTGGTGTGGAACATCGAAGGGGTGTTGCCACGAGGATATCAGACACACTATGAATGCAGTTTGGACTTGGACTTGGAGGGCTAGGGAACTGTTGAAGCCTCGAAAATCATTGCTTCAACATGGGGGAAAACCACCCGGTCCAGACCTTGGTTGGCAGCTCCTTTTTCATTTGGAGTAGTGGCTTTGACTGGAAATAATGGGATCAGTTTTCCAAACTATTTAATGCTTGTGCTAATGGGTGATATGTGATGTTTTGAAGTAATTCCCAAGCTAAAAGTAATCTAATCTAAACTAACAATCACATGCATTTTATCCTAATTTAAGCACTATCTAATTATAAATATACCTAGGATTAAATTGATTTCTGCGATCTACAATAATGTCTAAAAGAAATTGGTAATAAAGATCATTCAATTTCGATGAGAAGTGAATCTATTTTAACAATAATCATTTCGTATAAAAAGTTAGCTGAAACGATTTTGAAAGATATATCGCATAAGGAATTATTCATATATTCAACATAAAATATAGATCATCATCATACAGAAGTTCAATAATGGCAATCTAGACTATAACTTTCATACATAAACAATTCGAAAAGAAATCATTGAT
This sequence comes from Pinus taeda, assembly GCA_000404065.3. Lineage (NCBI taxonomy): Eukaryota > Viridiplantae > Streptophyta > Pinopsida > Pinales > Pinaceae > Pinus > Pinus taeda. The sequence goes on along the minus strand of APFE031032099.1, from coordinate 104,809 downwards.
TAATACATAAGTAAAAAGGATTACGAGATAAAAGTACCATTTATAATACGTCCTACTCATGTGTTTCAGCAACATTGATCTATCTTCAGTCCATTCAACACCATCTAGAGTACAAAAGTGCAATCTCAGTAGAATATGCTACATCAGATAAAAATAAATCTCGTTCCATTAATTTCACCAGAAATTGCTCAAAGGGACGGAAGTGCATGTTTTGAAGACTATTTTTGATAAAATTCTGGACCCCTCTCTAAATGCATGAGAGGGGTTTAAATACTTAAACTAAAAAACTAAAAATAGATTATTACAAAAATAGTTGAGGAGGTTTAAACGACCTACTTCAAATTATGCAAAAATAAAATCAAAATGGAAATAAACAAGGTGACTAACTACCCTGCATTTGATCCTTCAGATTGCAAATATCCATCATGGGCTTGAGCTGTATTGGTTGGCCGACTTTAGCTTTCAACTATCTAGGGAATATGGCATCAGTCAGTGTTGGCGCCATTTTCTCTGTAGAAGTGGTTAAGCATTGCAAGGTCATCCATTGGCTGTGATGTTTTAAAAAATGTTTCCAATATGCCTCCCAGTTTAACCTCGTAATTTGCCTTTTCACTTCTACTTTTTCTTCCATTGCTTTTTTCCATTGTTGTTCAAGCTGTTTCGTATTAGGAAGGAAACCTGGAATGGACTCTGCCACAAGGTTGGCACTATGTAAATTTTCATTGATGTTTTCTATGACACTGTTTGATGTTGTTGTCGCATCTGTTGTTGCCTTTTCTGCTTATTTAAGCCTATAATCCCAGCTTGCAAATAGGACTTCTTTATGTGATTATTCTAGCTTAGGCAGGTCGGTTATTCTCCCATATTCTGTATTCTGCCTGGTGATGAAATCAGAGACCTTTTTAAAGATCTCATCTTATTCAAGTCTCATTTCCATGACTTTACTTGTTAGTTTATCACTTGTTTCGCAATAAGATTTCCACTGTGAAATCTTCTAGCACAATAATTCTTTCTAGTGCATCAATTGGGAGTTAAGACCGAGTGCTTCGGTAACAAATTGATCAATTTTTTGATTGTCTTTGTGTAGATCAGTTATTGCCTGTATCTGTGCTCCCTTATCGGTTAAGCTGGTTCGATGTTCTATTTGCATCTGCTTGAATTCTCGTTGTAGCTTGGCTAACTGTATCTCTGCCTATTCGTCAAATTTTTCTTGCTGTAATTGTTGCTCAAGCGACATTATTTTATCTTCCTTTTCTCTAAGAAACATTTGTACTTATGTTTCTTTGTCCATGATCGTTGTAGCGTAAGCACCTAGAAATTGTGAGAGTCTAGTAAGGTTGGCGGATGGGTCAATGGGCGATTCTTTCCATAGAACATCCATTGGTTCATTTTCATGGGTAGTAGCAGTTGTAGAGTCCAATTTCCTTTTCTTTCTTTTTCTTTTCACCGTGGCCTTATGTTGTGGGCTATAAAACACATCTAAGGGGTAATTTCTTCAATTCTCAAAACTATTTCAGAAGTGGGGGTAACAGGGATGTGCTCTACCTCTTATGTACTAGTAGTCTCTTCCACTATAATTTCCTGAGTTGTTTTTTGTTGTGGAGTTTGCAACTCTGGTGCCTATTCCTTTGTGTTGAGACTTTTATTAAAATTGTCCCACTCTTCCTCTAAATCAATTATCAGGGGTTTTATTGGTTGTGTGTAGGTAGTAGGGATTTCAGCCTGCTTGCTGACTGAAGTTTCTTCAGCTATCTTCTGTGTAGATTAGGTTGTATCCTTTACTGACTCCATGCTTCTGTATTTCCCATTTGTGATGATTGTTTTGATTCCCTGGTAGATTTCCATTGAGATTCTGCTCTAGAATCAGTCTTAGAATTTTATTTGGAATCACCTTCTATAGTCACACTGGGAGTAGGCTCCCTTATTGGTTCAATCAATAATTGGTCCAATGGGACCTTTTCTAACCTCCTTTCTCTGTAACTGTAAAAAATTTCCAGATATTCACAGTCAAAAAGTAGTTGTGCCATATGCTTCACCTCTATGAAGGTGTTTTTCTGCAAAAATATGTCATCAAAGGAATCTTCCTCATTACTAAATACTTTATTTTCACCAAAGTGGTGAAATTTTTGACAGTGACGAACAAGTCATATTGCCTTCTAGGGAATTTAGGTAATCACAGAGATAGCACGCTCTCTACTTCTTTGAATGCATTCCCTAGGTTGTGTAATGAAAATTCTCCACATTGTATAGGGAATGTAAGCCAGATGGCCCTTTTTTATTCCTTTAATGCCTTGCGTATTCGTCCTTCACTAGTTGTTTGATAAGCTATCTCTCTAGCCATCAATTTGTCTGGAACATAGTATGGGAGGACATGGGGGGAGGTGATGCTGCCAAAAACCCTGATATATGTAAATGTTTCCTCCCCAAACCATCTAGCCACTGGGAGGATGTCTACTTCAGCTTTTTGGGAAAACCTGGGGGCATCTCGATTATAAAGTCGCTTGTGAATAGGGAGCATAACTCCATGACAAATCTTGAAAAAATGTGGTTGAAAATTGGATTCCCACATGTCCTTGTGGTATATGTGAATGGGAAGTGGATTCCGAACAGTCCATTTCCATCCCACGATAGGGAATTTTGAACTAAAACAAATTACATCCATTACATAGGTGCTCATAAAAAATGGAGGGTAAACCCTCGAAGCAACACTTATTTTCCTTCTATAGTCGATAGTTGTTTTTGTTAAATTGTTAGACAAAACTTGTGCCCAATTCATTACAACTACGTTAACAGTTGCATCTATTAATGGTAACCACTCTGGGGAGAACTTAGGACTATCAGGTCTGCCAAATAGTCTACATAACATGGCCGCTGCAAAACTATGAGGGGGACAAATAGACGAAGTAGTGTACATACCGCTTTTGTCTTTCTTGATTTTTTCCTCATTATTTGACCAGGTCCGGGTGCAATCTATTGGGTCGTAGTTCTCTTTGGAAAACTTCTCCATGAACTGCCTGTTGTACATGACTTTTGGATCTAGTGGGTGGTACATAAGTCGTAGGTTGTTTGGTGTAAAAGATCCCATAACCTCTTGGCTTCTTGTCTTGAATTCTCTGTCTGAGATGTCGGCCTCATCAATAACCCATTTAACCGTGTTAGTATAATGGATTATCTTCGAGCACATGGCTATACAATGCAAAAATGAGCATGTCATCTCTAACATGGAAGCATTTGAGGAATCACGTTCGTCAACTATAATTTTTGTTGATATTGCAACAAGATGATGGAGCTTAGTGAAAAGAGTCGCCTTCACTAAGTGGGCCCGCAGGCTATTTTTGGCGCAAGTCTATTTTTAGACTATGTCTATTTTTAGACATATGGATCATGTCTATGGATTGCAGGTTTCTATTTATGGATGATTGAGCAAGTTGGAAAAATAGATGGACTTCTATTTTTAGACCACAGCGGAGTGACTCCACAGCGGAGTGACTGCTCAGTCTAAATATAGAACAATCAAATATTATTAGCTCATAATAATATTTAGACTATAAACTTTGTCTTATTCTCTTGGAGCACTTCAGGATGATCTACGGATGTGGTACATGCAGATCCCAGAAGGAAATACGTGGTTTCCTATGGGATGACTAATATTTGCATGCAGGACTTCAGTTAGAACTCAAGTGAGTTGAGTTTAGTGGACTGGAGGTGCAGTTGATGGAGTTGTGTTCAGTTTAGCTTTGTTAAACTGGTTGTATTTAGTCTAACTGAAAAATAGACTAGAGATGAGTTGGGTGAATTAGTTATTAATTAATTCACAAGTTATTAACTCATAATACAACTAATGAATACATCAGTTAACTCAGTTGCATGTCGGTGCATGTTCAGTTCAGCAGGGACAGGTGTTAGAGAATCAGATTGCTATCAGTTGTGACTATAGTTGTGCATCAGATCTTGCACAATCAAGGGATTGAGTATGCAAATGAGTTTTCTCACGTATTTTCCCACATTGTAGCTTGTGCTCACGTGATTTTTCCAAGTAAATACGTGGTTGCCTTGGAATTATCATTAGTTCTTGAGCAGGTATTGAGCAGCGGAGGCAGGCAAGCAACGAAGGAGATTTGAGACAGTGATTGATTCAGATCTGAGCTGTATTGTGTGTAACAGAGGTGGAGATACTTGTGAGAATTATTATTCTATGTAATTTTACATGACTCAATCATTAATATATAGATAGTTGGGGTTTTTAGCGAGATGCTTTCCCCGGGATACATACTGTGTTAATGTGTGAATGCTCTTGATGTTTTATTGTTATTGATGCTGCTATATTGATGATCAACGTAGCGGAGCTTATGTATTGTGTATGTTTTCCACAATAGTACATGATCAGGATAATCTCTGTTGAA
>APFE031032099.1:53868-96221 GCA_000404065.3 Pinus taeda | reverse complement strand
AGGAAACAGAGATCCGTGGCACTCAGTTCAGCGGAGGCCGAGTATATGGCAGCAAGTTGGCTGCATGCGAGGCTATATGGATGAGGAAGATCCTAGTTGGTTTGTTCGGTTCTCATTTGGATCCTACTGTGATTTACTGTGATAACCAGAGTTGCATTAAACTCTCGGCTAATCCTGTATTTCATGATAGATCTAAACATATTGACATCAGGTACAATCATATCAGAGATTGTGTGCAGCGGAGGATCATGTTACTTTCGTACATTCCAACGGAGGATCAGGATGCTGATATTCTGACGAAGGCTCTCACCAGGAGAAAATTCGAGCACCACCGAGGCAGGATAGGGGTTGCTGATAATCCATATCTTGTCGAGAGGGAGTGTTGAGATTGCAACAAGATGATGGAGCTTAGTGAAAAGAGTCGCCTTCACTAAGTGGGCCCGCAGGCTATTTTTGGCGCAAGTTTATTTTTTAGACTATGTCTATTGACATATGGATCATTTCTATGGATTGCAGGTTGCTGTTTATGGATGATTGATAAAGTTGGAAAAATAGATGGACTTCTATTTTTAGACCACAGCGGAGTGACTGCTCAGTCTAAATATAGAATAGTCAAATATTATTAGCTCATAATAATATTTAGACTATAAACTTTGTCTTATTCTCTTGGAGCACTTCAGGATGAGCTACGGATGTGGTACATGCAGATCCCAGAAGGAAATACGTGGTTACCTATATGATGACTAATATTTGCATGCAGGACTTCAGTTAGAACTCAAGTGAGTTGAGTTTAGTGGACTGGAGTTGCAGTTGATGGAGTTGTGTTCAGTTTAGCTTTGTTAAACTGGTTGTATTTAGTCTAACTGGCAAATAGACTAGAGATGAGTTGGGTGAATTAGTTATTAATAAATTCACAAGTTATTAACTCATAATACAACTAATGAATACATCAGTTAACTCAGTTGCATGTCAGTGCATGTTCAGTTCAGCAGGGACAGGTGTTAGAGAATCAGATTGCTATCAGTTGTGACTATAGTTGTGCATTAGATCTTGCACAAATCAAGGGATTGAGTATGCCAATGAGTTTGCCCACATTGTAGCTTGTGCTCACGTGATTTAGCCAAGGAAATACGTGGTTGCCTTGGAATTATCATCAGTTCTCATGCAGGTATTGAGCAGAGGAGGCAAGCATGGCAGCGGAAGAGATTTGAGCCAGTGATTGATTCAGATCTGAGCTGTATTGTGTGTAACAGAGGTGGAGATACTTGTGAGAAGTATTATGCTGTGTAATGTTACATGACTCAATCATTAATATACAGATAGTTGGGGTTTTTAGCGAGATGCTTTCCCCGGGATACATACTGTGTTAATGGTGAATGCTCTTGATGTTTTATTGTTATTGATGCTGCTATATTGATGATCAACGTAGAGGAGCTTATGTATTGTGTATGTTTTCTGCAATAGTACATGATCAGGATAATCTCTGTTGAATATGTGTTAAATTATTCAAAATTTCTACAATTTTTGTTTCCATAATCCTTGGTTTCTCCTCATCCAGTGTATTATACATAGCCTCCCATGTAGAGGTTCCTCCCTCTCTGTTGCATGTAGTATCCACAAACAGAGGAGTCATTTTTTACTTCTCATAGGCAACTACCTTGCCTTTCTTCACCATTGTTCTCAATGCTTTGCTCTACATATTTTTCCTGAAAGTGAAGAACAACAGCTATTGGATACACAAAGATGAACGTAAAATGAAATAATGCAGATAGCTTGTAAAGATGATAAAAGGAGTTTTATTTGAACACACGTAAGAAGATATCATATCACACCAAATGGCTTTTCACACATAAATGCAATTATCTCTTACTAAATGCCCATTAATGATTTGTTATCCCTGAGTTTTAATGCTCATAAATGTCTGCATCATAAAATGGGAAGAAAGCTTCTAGGGTGGTCAGCTTTTGAACTGCGATGATAGTGATTATGCAATTTGCGAAGAAATATCGCAGATCACAATATCGCATTATGCCTTTTTTCCTTTCTTACCTCCCGCTATGTTTCTGCGAGATGCGATATGTGAGCCGCTTGGTAGTCGTTTCAAAACATAGCTACTTGCCAAGTTTATCTTATGTAAAAGACCCTTTTGACTAAGTGGCGAACCTAAAACATTTTCTTATGATATATTAAGGAGTGGGTCCTAGTCTTGTTCGCATTTTGCAATATCGGCTACTGGTAAGTATACAGTTTTCATTTATATGCCTGAAATGTGATGTGATAAAGGTTACAATGCCATCGAAATTTCACATCTCGCATTTTTCGCAATAACCTTTTTAAAGCAGGTCCTTTATGAATGGTGATATGTGATGTGATACTTAAGCCTAAAAAGTTTAAGGACTTAGTTTATGTAGGATTTTATGATAGTTTCAAGCATAGAGTCCTTACTTAATCATTTTACTTGATTTTGGAGGGTTAGAAAGGTCTTTTGGTGGGTTTAATCATGCTATATGTGAGATGGTAAGTTTTTAGTAGTTCTCTAAAAAAAAATGGTTTTGATTGTTATCTTTGCTTTATTCCAAAATATAAAAGAAATGCCTACATGATAAGTTTTGTTTTTTTGGATAGATTTTTTGAAGGGTCCCATTTATTAGCATAATATTAACTACTATCATTAATAAATGGGGAGTTGTTGAATACCACAACAATTGGCGATTCACTTGGACGAACCAGTTATCTCTTAGAGTTTTTTGAAATTTTAAAAACTTCCAAAATAAAGATAGTTTTTTGAAAATAAAATAAGTTACACGGAGTATAAGGTAAGTAATACTACTCTTTATTAATAGAACAACATCGACGTAACTATTGTTCTTTTTATTATTCTTTTCTCATAAAAATTCACTTTGTCTACATCAGCGTTTACTTGGTTTTCAAAGATAAAAGCAAGAAGTCTCTCCTCAGATCATTTTTTGGTATACTCAGTTGTGTTTTTCCACAGTTATTGCCTCTTACATATTTTCTGCCAAAGTTGGTTTGGCAGCTCTATCAACGAAGATAGTTGTGTTTGATGGTAGAGCGGAGATGTACCACTCATTTTGGACCTCATCGCTAGGCTTAGATGTCGTTGGTATGTTATTCAATAATTTATTGAAGTGAGAGTTGAAGTCCTTAATGGATTCTTTCAGTTAGGCTTTCAAGTTGGAGAGATCATTGATTAGGGTAGCTATAGATATATCATCTCCAAATTTAGTTAAAAATTGCTCTTGAAAAGCATCCCAACTGTTAATAGAACCTGATGGTAATGACAAGTACCATGATCTTGTTTCTTCCTATAAAGTATATGGGAATAATCTTACAACTGCATCTTCTTCCACTACTTCATTCAAGTTAATGGACAACATAAAATTATTTATATGTTCCTCAGCTAATAGGCCATTATCAGGATTGAATTTGGGCAACCATTTCTCTGGGTGTGCTAGTAATTGATGTAAAGGTCCAGCCATCCTAACAGACCTTGGGTTTGTCCCTGGCCTTGTGAAGTAGGACAGTGTTCCCTCTACAAATAGAGGCAACCCCTCTAGCCCTAGAGTGGGTCTAGTCATAGCAAAGACAAAACAACAATCTATTCCCTTAAATAGTCATCGTTGGAGGCCTACCTCAAGCCGGTGGTTGATGAAGTTCTGTTGTGCTGCTCCAGCTTCCATTTCTTTCTCCTTACTAAGAAATCAACCTGAAACACCACAAGAAAACAACAGAGCACGTAATTGAGAACAACAATGATATATTTACTTATAAAGTCAAGAAATCATAATCTATCAAGTAAATTGTACACAATATATAGGAAATCATAATTGATTGTATTAAAATGAATCAAGAGCAAAGCTTACAACCAAGTCTTGATGTCGCAAGCCTTCTCGAAGGGTCCAGCCATTATGTTTCTTCAAACATTCACTCTCAAGAATGGGTCTCCAAAATAGACAATATCTCTCTCTCACTCACAAGCTTTAATACAAGGTTAAGGCACTCCACAACCCCTTACCAAACTATTAGCAATCCCACACTTGTCACACTCACACCAAAGCTATTTACCAAACTCAAAAGAACTAGCAGCACTATCCAAATAAAAGAACTAGCAGATCATAGCAATGGTGAGTGATTTTATAGGAGAAGGAGTCTCCATGAAATGAGGGAGAGGGAACTTATCCTCAAGGGAGGTTGCATAAGAGACAGAACCACCATCCTAGAGGAGGAAGGGTGACCCAAACTAACCCAACAACCAGCTGTAGAGACATCTAGAAGTTTGACTGTTTGAACAAATTTGCCAAATCTGGATTGTCACTAGGCATGATCTAAGTCTCAGCGACGGCATCACAAGGAGGCAATGCATGTAGACCAATCGTCACGATAAATAGCTGGGAGCCTCACGTCGGGCCCTAAAATTCGACCGTCTTGGGAAACAGGTGTACACCTATGATGGTGTCGCGATGAGACTATTTATGACAAGGGATCGTCGTGTATATTAACGGCTTACTCGCGACGAGGCAGAAACTTAGGGAATAAGGGTCAGCTTTCAGCATCAAAGAGCATTTTCTTAATATTCTTACATGAGTGGGAAGATATGAACATGTTTATTTGATACATGACACAGCGGAGGGACTGAGATCAGGACAGTGACAAATTACTATGTAATAGATTCCCCCTAAAGCATGAAGCCTGAGAGAGTGGGAGGGGTGAAATGGTTTACAAAACCATGACCAAACTAGAACACCACCTTGAAGAACCTACAGGTGCAAGTACAACTTATATCTCTAATAGTGAAATACATGTAGTCTAGGCATGGGCGCAGCCATCCAAAAGACATATTAAACTTGGTTTGTGGTGTGGATGCAGCCACCTAGTTGATAAGACCAAATATAATGATAAAGGTATGGTCGCAGCCATCCATGAAGACTCAAGTATGGTCGTAGCCATCCAATCAAAGAGTCATGTATGTAGTCACGAACCAATCCACGTAGCCCGAACATATGTAATCTTAGTTCAGGGTCTTGAAACCCTAACCGATCTTAGTACAAATCATATCATGCGAACAAATGTGCTGAGGTCGATCATGATAGAAATTCGCTTGATTACCGGTCAATGATGAAAATAGTTAACAAGCACGAGAGAAACCACCAATAATGTCAATGGCTCTCAAGGTACTGTCTAGTAGAATCCACTAAGTGTGAAAACTGAGCTGAAGTCGAACACTCGTGGAATCACCAAATCAAAGACCAATGATGAAAGTCTATCGTCAGGTGCAAAGAACTTGCCATTGAGGCATGCAAACTCCAAGGTACCGAAGGGGATCTCTAGATCAATCTCCTGGATAATGAGATAGTGTCGATAGGAGACGATCCGTCGCAGGAGGGCCATAATGTTTCCTCCATCAATGACGTGAGATGAGGAACAAATGGTAGATGATGAAACAGAGTATCAGAGGAGGAGGTAAGGGTGTGAAATTCAAAAGGATTATACTCTTGAACATATTAGCGACATGACTCCGGAATGCGAAAGCATTTTGGTACCAAGGGATCGGAGGTCTGACGGAGACAACACAGATCAGATGGAATGAGGCAAAATGTCAACCTAAAACCCGGAAGGGCCAATGACAATGTGAGGATATCCAACCCAACAAGAAGCAAAAGTGTCGATGTTCAAGAGTGACTAGGTGTCGTAGATAACCAATGACGACTTCCAAATTTCCCCCACCATTGCTGGTGAGTACCCCAATTATTTTTGAAAAATAAGCTTCAAGGGGATAGCATATGCTTGTAATATAAGTTCGACCTTCGGACGAATCCAACCTAGTAATAGTTTAATGATCCCTAGGGAGGAGAAGCTCGAGTCTTGGCATGGTGATGAATCCAATATCGTCAAGGTTTAATGAGTCCAACATAGGGAAAACTAGGAGTCTTTTTCATGTTTAGAGAGTTTGAAAAAGACACGGAAAATAAAACTCTAGGGGGGTCCTTTTCATAAATTTGTGTCCCTCAAGCCCGAAAAAGTATAAAATAATACTCGAGAGAACCGCTTGACCATTACGATCAAGGAGTACTTTTCATAATTATTTGCCCCGATCCGAAAAAGTAAAAAAAAACGATCAAAGACACGTCATTTCATGACCTGTATCGAACTCGAAACTACAAAAGTCCGGCGATCTTTTAATGTTTATACAGTCAAAAAAGAGCTGAAATTGGACCATCTTTTATTCCACTTAACAAGTTAAAAGGGAAAACTCGGAAATCTTTTCGTCTTTTGTAAGTCGGAAAAGGGCTTAAAGAAAACTTTTAGAAAATATGGACCAAGCATATATGAATCATTAAATGTATTCTCCATCCCTATTCCTGACAGAAAAACCACATCATAAGATCCATTTGATACAAATGCATTATATACATGGAAATTAGGTTAAAAACTCAAAATCCTAAACAAAACTTAAAATAAATGGTGAAACCCTAAACCCTATAATGCAAAACCTTAAAATTTTGGAAAAATCACTATAAAAAGGGTCCATGGTAATTCATTTTTTACATTTACACTTTGAATTTTTTACCTTTGGTGATTTTGAGTGCAAACCTGTGCGAAGTTCAGAGCTTAATTCCGGCATCCTGATCGACCATCCCGCCTGAGACTCCTACCAAGTAAGTAAACCAACTTTTGCACTGCATTTCCATGATTTTTATGGTCAATTTCATGTTTCATAGGCAATTTTCAGCGGATTTTCTATTTCGAATTCGCTCCTCGGTCGTCACGGAAATCCCTCACGGGTTAGCGATGACCAAGCATGCTAACGCACACCACCGTCGAGGTCATCACTAGAGGAAGATGTACTGTTGTGACGATTGAGGAAAAAATGAACTTTTATTTTGAGTCATCACTACTTTTTGAAAAACAGTCGCAATAGTGCCGTAAAGATTGAATTTTTTATAAATTGCGCATTTAAGCTCATGGAAAAGATTCTAATTGTTTTTTCCTTCAATGTAGGGCAATAATGGCATTTGTATGGTAAGAGAGAACCCACGATGATAACAACGAACAGGCATTTAACAACCCTGAGTGTAGAAGAGCCCTACGTGAATGTGGATTATTGAAATTTTTCCTTACACCACACCTTCGGGCACAGCCAGACTTGCTCGAGCTGTTGATCCACTCCTGGAACCCAATAGAGGGGAAGTTCGTCATCCATGGTAAAGACATTGAGTTTGACATGATGGACATATATTTCTTGACTGGATTGTGTCGTCATGGTGAGAGACCAATCATGGAGGGTGTATGGGCTACCAGCGAGACTCTTGATATGTTGATAGCGTAGGTGTGCCCAAGGGTGCACAAATCATCCACTAGTGGGAAACTACAAATCCCAACAGTGGAGGATTTGACCCTTCACTCAGTACTGTTTATGGTTACGAGAGTAGTGAGCTCTCAAGCACATCACGAGGCAACAAAGACCCATCTACGGCTGGCCCTTGATTGCCTCACTCTGACCATGTACAACTAGGCTGACGCAGTGTCCGTTAACATGAAGAGACAGCTTACTAAGTGTCAATGAGGGGAGACCAAACAGTTTGGATATGGATCCATTCTGATACCACTCATGCTAGAGCGAGTGCCATCACTTCAGCTACAGGATATGGACCTGTATGTGTCGGGACCACAAGAGACTCGCATCACCTGATGGGCACATGTGATGCCATGAGTAGGTGGTGGTCAGCCAGTATCATGGGGAGTACTATTTCGGGAGTGGCTAGATCGCTAGAAGATCGTCATCGACGATTAGCTGTATGCAGGCACAGAATTTTGAGGAGATCCCGACATGTTGCTCCCACGTGGCAAGCAGTAGGACGAGGGAGGTAAAACACTTGGTCAAACACCACACTATTTATGTGTTTTGTTTTTTATAATGTTTTTTCATTTTCACATGCATATGTCTTAATTGTCATTTATATGTTACTTGCATATGTGGGACCGGAGAAACCCGTGGGACTGGCTCCTGAAGCACGAAGGGAGGGTAATAGAGAGCTAGCTCTGGTTTGCCTGGGCGGTAATGCAGAGGAGGAGATTGCCTGTAACCTCAAGGGCTTGAGTGATGGGATCCCAGATTACAGGGGGATCGAGGAGGTCTCGGTGGAGTATCAGAGACATACTATCAGTGTGACACCTAGGATACACAACTCTTAAGACGAGTAGTGTGGGCGATGGTCTACTACAGGGAGCAGAACCCACCACTGTAGACACCTAGGCTTTACTTTCTGTTATTTTTTTAGAGACATGTTTCTCAAATGTATTGTGAACACAGACTTTATTTTTTGACATACACGCTTATTTTTCAGTGCCTCGGTGTGCCACATGATATATATATTTATATATGCTATCTATGGTTATATTACTGTGTCTAAATGCTTTCATACAATGCTTGATTACATGTTCCGTAAATGTCTGTCTAATACATGATTTGCTAATGCATCAGTTAATGTGTTTAATCTCCTTGGAATGTGTTGACATGTGATAAAATCAAAATTTCTTTCCAATAATCTAACATGTGAATACAACCTTAAAATCTAAGGATCTCTGATAGAAAAACACCCATTAAGTTGGTGAACAACAACTTGAGAATCCAGATTCACAACCAATGCACGAATATTGAGGTCAACAGCCTCGGTCAGTAATTCAATGACAGTGCTATATTCAGCAACATTGTTTGTGGTGCAACCCAAACAAACACCTTGGAGGTCTACTAACTCACCGTGAGGATCGTAGATCACCCATGCCGCAGAGGAAAGGTTCCAGGTACTACAGAAGACACCATCAGCGAAACCAATGTAAGGTGTACCAGACATCTGTACAAGAAGTAAAAAGACACAATAAGTGGCAATTATGCCTACACACCAAGCCACACATCCAAACACACATTAAAAGCACATGTATGTACATAGAAGATGCACGAAGTCCATGCATAATATTTCTTAAGGTAAAGCCCATTACGGGGCTTATCCAGAGGATTCCCTTCATAATCGATAAGCTCATAGGCCCCTTTTTGTAAAACACATTTCACAATGTAAGGCCCATGCCACATAGGCTCAAATTTTCCTACCCCCAGCTTATCATTTGCTTGATCATATAGTAGGACTAAGTCTCCTTCAATGAAATAATGAGGGGTAACAAATTGGTCGAAGTGATTTTTCACTCTCTTCTTCTATGCTTCAATGACTAAAGAGGCTAGTTGACGGGTCTCGTGTAACCACTCTAGGTAAAGAAGACGTTCTTCTACTGGAGTAGTGTTTGGGAGCAATTCGACGGCTAATTTAAGAGAAGGGATCTCACATTCAATCAAAAGGGTAGCCTCCAGACCGTAAACCAATTGAAACGGGGTGAATCCAGTTGCATCCTTCACTGAAGTAAGGTAGGCCCATAACACAGAAAACAACATCAAATACCAATTAGACTTGTGCATGCCAATAGTGCGCTGAAGCATTGTGACCAAAAATTTGTTGACAACTTCTACTTGGCCATTGGCCTGAGGATAATACGGCGTCAAACTATCATGACACAAGCCCAGCCGGGTTGTTAAATCAGTCATCATATGATTACGGAAATGGGAACCGTGATCAGTGACAATAGCTTGAGGGACTCCGAATCAAGAAATTACATGATTGAATAAAACCTGAGCCGTTGTTTTACCATCATTAGATAATGTAGGCATCGACTCGGCCCATTTTGTGAAATAATCGACTGCAACGATGATATATCCATGCCCCGCAACTGAGAAAAGGTTATAGGTCATATAATCAATGCCCCATTTGGAAAAAGGGCTGACAATAATGACAAGGTGTAAAGGAGAGGGAGGCGCAGCAATCTTTCATTGGTAGATTTGGCACGCTTGACAAGAGCGGATGGCGAGAATGCAATCCTTAAAAATAGATGGCCAAAAATAACCGGCGTGGAGGATCTTTTGGGCAATAGCATACCCGGACATATGACCACCACATGCGCCAGAGTGGTAGTCATTCAAAACATGTTCGGCTTCCTCGAACGTTAGACAATGGCAGAGAACAGAGTCAACACCGAGATGGTACAGGGTGTCCCCGATAATGCGATAAGGCTGAGAATGACGGTAAATACGTTGCCAAGCATCCTTGGACAAATTAGGATGAAAGAAGGACATCTGAAGGTAGACAATAATATCCCCATACCAGGGATCAAGGGTGCTAATCGAGAACAGAGACTCGTCCAGAATATGGTCCACTAATCGAGAGGGCGCGGTAGCAAATGGTAGCGAGCAGAGCAATTCAGGGAAAAAGAGAGATTTCTTAGATTTGGCCATAATGAACTCCAAATCAAACTCTTGAAGGATGACAATCCATTTTGAGTATTTCCCCCCCAGCAAATGACGTGACAAGATGTACATCATCGGGTTACAGTCAAAAATCACCGTTGTTGTACGCAATAGTATATAATGGCGGAAACGTTAGACAGCATGAACGGCTATCAATGCTAGCTTTTCAGCATAGGCATATCAAGTTTCCATGTCAAGTAAATTGCGACTGAGATAATAGACAACATGCTCGGTACCATCATCATCATATTGAACCAAAACCATGTCGATGGTGCTATCAGCGGCGGCCAGATAAAGAGTATAGTCGCGGTGACAATCAGGCGGATGTAACAATAGAGCAGAAACAAGGAGCGTCTCGAGCTACTCAAATGACTCTGGCGCAGTGGCATCCCAAACAAAGGAGGTATCCCACTTTAATAACCGTGTATAGCCTTTGGCAACTTAAACATAGTTTGGAATAAAACTGCGTAAAAAATTTGCTTTACCCTGCAAACTTTGCAATTGTTGCAAAGAAGTAGGAGGAGGAAGATTCAAAGTGGCTTCAACCTTGAGGGGATCCAGGAAGATGCCCTCTTTGGAGACAACAAACCCAAGAAGTCTACCAGATTCAACGTAGAAGACACATTTATGTGGATTAATACGGATATGGTAGTGTCAACAACGAAGAAAAATTTCGTGAAGGTGATTTCGATGGTCATGGCGCTTTGTTGAATGGGCCGGAAGGTCATCCATATAAGGTTGCACAATGTGACGAATATCATGAAACGCATAATACATTACGTGTTAGAAGGTAGAACTAGCATTTTTAAGACCGAAAGGGAGTTTCTTATAGGTGATGGTACCCCATGGGCAGATGAAGGTGGTTTTGTGTTGATCTATGTGCGATATATTGATCTGGTTGTAACCAAGAAAGCCGTCCATAAACGAATAATCTCACTTCCAGCACAATTGTCAATGAGCTGGTCAATGAAAGGCGTGGGATAGTTATCTTTGGGACAGGCACGATTAATGTGACGGTAGTCAACACAAACCCTAATAGTGCCCTGCTTCTTGGTCATAGGGACAATATTAGAAACCCAATCAGTGAGCGGGATAGGGTAAATAAACCTAGCTTTAAGAAGTTTTTCAACTTCTCCTTTAATAGTTGTAGTCTTTCGGGGGTGCACGGGGCATAGACACTAACGAATATGTTTAGCACCTGGATACATAGGTATTTCATGCACCACGACACTAGGATCAATGCCGGGTATTTCTTCGTACGACCAAGAAAAAATGTCACAAAATTCTCTAAAAAGATCGGTATAAAGTTGAATCTCCTCTGGAGTATAGGTTACTCCAATGTGAATATTCTCGACAACTCCTGGTTTATCGGAGATGTCGATAGGTATGGTTTACGTAATGTTCCCCATATTGCCTTCAGAGAAAACTTGATAGATTTGAATAGGTGTCTGAATGGGTTGGGAGGGGACATAGGAAGCAAACTACTCAAGACAAGTAATCATAGCCCCGTGGCTAGGGATAAACGAGGAATGATGGTGATGATCAAACCAAGGAGGTTCCTTGAAAGAAATAGTCTTGATAATCACTTCATCAGAAGGAAAGATTTCCTGTAAAGGATCTGAAGAAGTGTTATCTCCGAGCCAAGGGGATTGTATGTACATGTTGAGAGCCCTGCTCGAAGGAGCAGGTTCAAAAGATGAATCTGAGGTAAAAACAATTTCGACATAGTTGAGCTCAGCAAGACTCAACGGCATGACATCGCCCAAGGATTTTGCCTGATCAATGGGAGGAAGGACCCAAGGATCATAATGGATAGAGATCATATTGATGGAAGCAATGTTGGGAGGTGGAGTGAAAAAACACCCATGAGAGCAGGATCTTTAAAAATTCCAACACCCACACTCTCATACGGAATAAAGGTATGCTCCATAAAAGGCACATTGCCATCAGAAGAAGAAGAAGCGAAGAAGGACAACTGGTCTACCATGATAATTTTTCCTTGATGGGGAAACAAGGGACACGAAATAGAGATGAAGCCACGGCTCGCATGGTATATGTCCAGCTTCATCCTAAGAGGAGGTTGTAAGTTAAATTTGCATCAACAACTTCGACCTCAACTTCAATTGTCTTCCCTTCCAGGGGGTAATAGGCAGACGCAGGAGGATACCATAAGGATGGGAATCTCTCCCATTGAAGGCTTCCGAGGTATTGGGAGACTGACTCAGGGTCAGGGAACCAATAACCTTCCAACAAGCAACAGACATGATGCAAGTGGAAGCGCCCTCATCAATAACAGTGCGGTGAATATTCTTAGAGTTGATGATGACTTGAATGAGGAAGGAAATTTGGTGAGGCAATCTCGGTACATGATTATCCAGCTCAAAAGTAATCAAATCCGAGCCGGTCGGGTCAATGCCACCAATGGCCGATAGCAAAGACTTCCTCTGGGAGGGACAGCTCTGGAGGACTTCTAATGCAGACATAGCTGAAGGAGCTTGGGCTAAGTACTTAATGATGCTATAGTGCTATGCAACAAAAGAATTAGGGTTGTAGGAAGACTCCCAAAGCACTCCTTTGGGAGGAGGTTGAATGATTGACTCGGTACTAGGTCACTCAATATGGAGTGGACCAGTACTGGACGAAGGAATACTAGAGGGGACTTCAGTCTCCTTCCTAGTGGGTGAAGTATATTCTTTTGACCGTGTACTAATATGGATGGAAATCATCCCAGCCATGAAGACTTGAGACATGAAGGTGGAAGAGGATTGAGGTTGATCAGCCACCATTTGAGTCTATTGCAAGGGAAAAGGCTCTTTGAGCACAGTAGGACTCCCAAGGGTGCCTTTTAGAAAACAACTAACCTTAGACCACCTAGGGCAGTCTTTAGTATAGTGATCCTTGTTGCAAATGAGACAAGGATACTTAGGCTTGTGCTTGGCACCTTCTTTGACCAGAGGCTTAGGGGGCTCCTGCTTTGGTTGATCAGCTTTATTCTTTCCTTTTCCCTTCTTCTTACCTTTCAAAGTTTTATCCACCGAGGTGGACTAGACGGTGTTAACTTCGGAAGTTTTACCAAGAGTGGGCAAAGCTGAGAACCATTTTCGTTTGGATCAGTAGACTTTTGCTTCGCAGGGTTCGTGAAAGATTTTCTAGAGGATGCATTAATGAAACCAATGACACCATCAACAAATGGCATTGACGGAGCTTTGGATGTTTCGGGCCACGGAGCATCAGGTAAATAATCATATAACGTACCGAATTTGGAGTAAACCAAGTCAAGATATTGAGCATGCGCAATAGCTTGCTCTTCAGTTACACATGCCCCCTTAGCAATGTCCCGGGCTATCGAACCGACAAACAAGGTTGTAAACCAGTTAGTCAAAAGCTTATCGAGGATCCATAACTTAATTAGATGACGACACCTCCTCCATTCATGGATATGATCAGAGATATGCATGGGCATGTCCTATTTCAAGGATGTCAGGAGGTGTGTGCCCATTTCATATCGAATTGGCAACTGAAAATGAGTTAAAAATGCCATAGCCAGCAAGTTAAAGTCTTGAAAAGTTCTACGAGCTAGCTTAATGTACCATTTCATGGCAGAGCCAATGAGAGTCTGTTGGAATAGACGGAGATGGATGGAATCATCAAGCCATGAATTAGATGAACACCATAGGTGATAGGTCATGACATGAGCTTGGAGATCTTCTCCAGACTTACCGTCGAATTTGGGACAATCACCAAGAATCTTAGTTGGAACTGGTGGCCAATACGGATTATGAAGATTGGGATCATTTGTCAGTTTGGACACATCCGACAGTGCCAACATTGCCAAGAAAGGTAGTTGAGGATTGAAGGACATCTGAGGCCACAGGTAAGAAACAGCATTAGAGTTCCATCCAATTCCCGGTTGCCCCCATTGATTTTGCTTGGATAGATTTGGCCCATAAGGGTTTTGTCCGTAAGGGTTTTGTCCGTAGGGATTATAATTGTAACCGGATGGTTGACCCTAGTTTTGACCACCAACAGCCAACTGATTACCAGCCTGACCAATAGGAGCAATGTATGGTTGCTGAAAATTCTGATAAGGGTTAACCTGTGGCTATTGATAATTTTGGTATGGGGCAATTTGAGGTTTCCTTTGGGGCTGCTGAAAACCATATGGTGGCTGGGCTCCAAACTATGCTTTGGGTCTAAGCTGCATTTGATAAGCAGGTTGGGTTGGAAATCCAACTTGATTTTGGAGACCAGATTGGGTCTGGAGACCGGATTGGGTCTGGAGCCCAGACTGGGTCTGAAAACTGGGTGGAGCTTGAGAAACAACGAGCGTTTAAGTGCCCGGTTGAGCAGGTCTAGACGGATGTCCTTGCGAAAACTGAGGCTGACCCATCTAGCTAGAAGGTTGGCCTAGTTGAGAATGAGGTTGACCCATTTGCCCAGAAGGTTGAGCTTGTTGGCTAATGGGTTGACCTTGCAGAATCGAAGGCTGACCTGACTGACCAGATGGTTGAGAAGGCTAAATAATTGGTTGGCCTTGCTGGATTTTAGGTTGACCAACTTGTCTAAAAGATGGACCAGGCTAGATAGTTGGTTGGCCTTGCTAGATTTGAGGCTGACCTACTTGTCCAGAGGGGTGACCTTGCTGGGTCCCAGGTTGGCCTTATTGCATGTAAGGTTGTCCTGGGTTACCCGAAGGTTTCCCGAAGTAAGTAAAGGAGGAACCACTAAAGGAAAAAGGTTGTCCGTGTAAGGGTTGTCCTTGTGGGCCAACAGTTTGCCCTGGATAAGGTTGCCCGTAATACGCTTGTCCATAAGGCGGATGACCTTGATAGGGTGGAACTTGAAAATTTGAAGGTTGTGCTTGGCCACTGTGATAACTGGTCGGGCCCCAAGCAATAGACAACGGAACCAAGACCTCAACTGCAGGTTGAGACGGGATGGGTCTAGGGTGATAAATATGGGCTCCTCGAGAATCATATTAATGAAACGGATTCTGCGGGTCTGGATTCTAAAGAGCGTGTAAGTACTGGTTCATATGCCCCCCTGCCCAAAAGGAACCAGAAGAAGGTGGGGCACTATGGGTGGGATTAACAACTACAGATGCCAATGTCAACGGACCACCATCAGTAGGACCAACTGAAGGTCCGGCAATAGTGGTTATGACTAAAGATGTAGTGACAGCACTAACAACGGGAGCTGAAGAAGCCACACAAATAGTCGGAATAGTCATAACAGATGTGACAGTCACATTGTGAATCTGGGGTGTGAAAGGTTCTGAGGTCAGAGTGATGGTATGAGACCACATGGAACTCGTAAGGGGAGATCTGGAACTCATGATATTAGCCAAAGCATGGTAGCGTAAAGGCAATGTGATACCAAGAGGGGTGACATAGAAGGGTGAAGTTTCCGTAGGTATAGGGATTTCACCACTTGCCATAAAGGTCTCTTCACGAGAGACGGGGTTCGTCTCATCCATGTCAGAGGAAGACATCAAGACCGAAACACTAGAAGGAGTAACGGGAAATTCTTCTTCAGAAGGCTCCCAGATGGGGTTCCAATGAATATTGTAAAACTTGTCTTTCGAAGCGTGACAATTAAGCGGTTGAACACTCGGAATAACAAGAAGAGTATCACTAACAACCGGTACCTAAGAAGCGATAGAATATGGAGAGCCTTGGTCACTTGGTATGGGAGACGGGATCAGTGATTCCGCTAGGATGATCTAACTCAAAAGTTCTAGGGAAAACTAAACAAGTAAGGAAAACAACCCTATGCAAACTGAAACACAATCAAGATTTAACAAGGTAAATGTGAACGTGGTCGAATAAATTTGATGACGCAGGAACAGAACTTGACCTTTTCATTTTTAAAGAGTCGAGAAAAGGACAAAAGATGAATCTAGTCACCTTCGAATATTTGATGAGACTAAAAGGACAAGTGCTCAGATGGACCTTTTCTTTTAAGGAGTTGAAAAGGAACGAAAGTGACTACTCTGGAGAACTAGGCAAAATGTTTACCAAACAACCCGTAAAACTGCATATACACCTTGGTGATCAAATGAAAGAAAAAATGACCAAGGACTTTCCATATGACAGTCAATCTTCCTGAATGATGTGTTCGGCGCGTTACGGTTTGTAAGGCGGTAGACCCGGCTTCCTGTGGATATAGGATGATAACCTAGTGGGGTCTCTTGATATACTCGACAGTACTAGGAGAACAAGTCCGTACTAGCAGCTATTGAGTCACAGAAGGAGGAATCACCCAACCTTAAGCAAAAGCAATAGTGACTAGGTTTAATGATGCTAAAGCACGTCTCTAGCCTAGACCTTTAAATAATGTGTGTTAAGTTCCAATGCGTTGTTAAGTGCATTCAGTTCATTTTAGAGTTGATCTTGAATTAGGTTTCAATTTCCAGGCCCTACTGTATGTATATCAAAAACCATAGGATGCAACTAGAATGAGTAAAGCATCTTTTATTTCGATGAACACCTACTTACAGAAAGGTAGAAAGTTCATTCCCAAACCAAGACAAGCAAATTCAAGTGCTAAGAAACACAATGCATTAACACACCAATCCTACAATGCATCGACACTACTAATGAGAGATTTTTAAAATTATCTTTCCAATTTCTCAAACACGAAAATTTGAAATGCAAATGTACTTTCACTTTCGTATACTAAATGAATGCAATCTTTTGATTTTGATTGTTTTGAATTTAAAGAGACAAACAAGCAAGTGTGAACTGATCGATCTAAACAATTGTGATCTATGCTTGGTAGTGAAGAAATCAAATCAATATCAAAAATTGGTTCAATAATCGACACTAAAAATCAACTAACAAGAAATAAGAAATGAAAAAGCCTCAAGCAAATCAATAAGATGGTCGTGGATGAACCTTGGATAGAGAAGCAACCCGGACAAATGGTTTTAAAACTTGAAAGAGCTAGGTCACAAGGCCTAAAAACACAAGATTCACTCAATGAAACAAAAGAGACAGTACCCTAACCAAAAGAAATTAAGACAAGCTGATGGGCGAGAGGAAAACAGCAGGGGATAAATAAGACTGGTGAATTCAGGAGGTGAAGCTACAAAAACAACTTACACAGGAATCTTCGTGAGTATAATAACCAGCAACTAGTGATGATCAGCCAATAGTCGCAGCAACAGAGTGACGTCGTCGCGGGAGTACACCTATCTTCCACAACGTGCCAATAACAGGAATCTTTGTGACTGTACGACAAGATTCAGTGACACACAGGTTTACAAAATGAAGACAAGGCAATGTCGTCGTGACTGTCAAGATTTTTCCAGTGACAAGCTCAAAAACAAGGAAAAACAAGTGAAAACTCCCAAACAGACACCAGGCTATAATTCCAGACGGTAAGGGGAATTCCCAAATTGACCTAGGTAACCCAAAAACTGATGGTTTAACCCCAAAATTCAAGAGACACTAAATTAAAACCAAACAAAAGAAAACAAGAGAAAAAACATACAAAGAACTCCTCAGTATGGTCGCCAACTTGTGAAGTAGGAAAGTGTTCCCTCTCCAGATAGAGGCAACCCCTCTAGCCCTAGAGTGGGTCTAGCCACAGCAAAGACAAAACAATAATCAATTCCCTTAAATAGTCATTGTTGGAGGCCTACCTCAAGTCGGTGGTTGATGAAGTTCCATTGCATTGCTCCAGCTTCTGTTTCTTTCTCCTCAATGAGCAATCAATCTGAAACACCACAAGAAAACAACAGAGCACGTAATCGAGAAAAAGCATGATCTATTTACTTATAAAGTCAAGAAATCATAAGCTATCAAGTAAATTATACACAAGATATGGGAAATCATCATTGATTGTATTAAAATGAATCAAGAGCAAATCTTACAACCAAGTCTTGACGTCGCAAGCCTTCTCGGAGGGTCCAGCCAATATGTTTCTTCAAGCATTCACACTCAAGAATGAATCTCACAAATAGACAATATCTCTCTCTCACTCACAAGCTTTAATACAAGGTTAATGCACTCCACAACCCCTTACCAAAATATTAGCAATTCCACACTCGTCACACTCACACCAAAGCTATTTACCAAACTCAAAAGAACTAGCAGCATTTTCCAACTAAAATAACTAGCAGATCATAACAATGGTGAGTGATTTTATAGGAGGAGTCTCCATTAAATGAGGGAGAGGGAACTTATCCTCAAGGGAGGTTGCACAAGAGACAGAACCACCATCCCAGAGGAGGAAGGCCAACCCAAACTGACCCAACAACCAGCTCTAGAGACATCCAGAAGGCCAACTATTTGAACAAATTCGCCAAATCTAGATCGTCGCTAGGCATGAACTAAGTCTCAGTGATGGAATCACAAGGAGGCAATGCATGTAGACCAATCATCATGATCAATAGCTGGGAGCCTTGCGTCGGGCCCTAAAATTCAACCGTCATGGAAAATAGGTGTACACCTGGGATGGTGTTGCGATGAGACTATTTATAACAAGGGATCGTCGCGTATATTAATGGCTTACTCGCGACGAGGCAGAAACTTAGGGAATAAGGGTCAACTTTCAGCATCAGAGAGAATTTGCTTAATCTTCTTACGTGAGTGGGAATATATGAACATGTTTATTTGATACATGACACAGTGGAGGGACTGAGATGAGGACAGTGACAAATTATTGTGTAACAGGCCTTGGAGGATTTGGTGCCATTGCTAGCATGTGGGTAGGGAAATTTGTAGCAGTGGTTGAAGGTGATTAGGTAGAGGAAGATGTAGCTCATGTACCTATGTGAATCATCATCTTGAGTGGTAAGGTGGATGATTGATATTGTGAGGGTATAGATGGAATGAATTAAGATAATGATAGAACTTCACTGTGAGATTCGGATGGTGTTTTCTTAGCTTTCTTCTGGTTTGGCAGAGGAAATCCGAACAAATTAATTCCAAACTTTTCGCTATGTGCTCTAATTAATCATTGAGATGGAGGGAACTGAGAGGTAACACTATCCTTTGATAACTCAGATTCTTCTTGAGATAGCGAAATCCCCTGTAATTTATGAATCAAAGATTGAACTTCAGGGGTTTCAATAAAAGAGGAATGATCTGGCTTGTTTGGGATTTTAGCAACGGGTTGTATAATTTTATCTGCAACTCCTTGCTTAGGATCAGGGGATTTGGAAGTCTTTCAAGAAGTTGCAAGTGATGGTGAGGGAGTTTTACTCTTAGAATGGCCTGTTAATTTAGATTTACTTTCCATTCATAGTTAGACCCTCATTCTAGTGCCAAAATTTTGAAGCCTCAAAAATTGTTGCTTCAACATGGGGGACTACCCGGTCTGGACCTTGGTTGGAAACTCCTTTTCCATTTGGAATAGTGGCTCCGATTAGAGATAATGGGACCAGTTTCCCAAACTATTTAATGCTTGTGCTAATGGGTGATATGTGATGTTTTAAAGTAATGTCCAAGATAAAAGTAATCTAATCTAAACTAACAATCACATGAATTTTATCCTAATTTAAGCACTACCTAACTATAAATATACCCGGGATTAAGTTGATGTATGTGATCTACAATAATATCTGAAAGAAATTGGTAATAAATATCATTCAATTGCAATGAGAAGTGAATCTGTTTTAACAATAATCGTTTCATATAAAAATTTAGTCGAAACGATTGTGAAAGATATATCACGTAAGGAATTATTCATATATTCAGCATAAAATATAGATCATCGTCATATAGAAGTGCAATAATGGCAATCTAGATTCAGACTTTCATACATAAACAATTCGAAAAGAAATCATTGCTTAATACATAAGTAAAAAAGATTACGAGATAAAAGTACCATTTATAATACGTCCTACTCATATGTTTCAGCAATATTGATCTATCTTTAGTCCATTCAACACCGTCTAAGAGTACAAAAGTGCAATTTTAGTAGAAGATGTCAAATCAGATAAAATTAAATCTTGTTCCATTAATTTCACCAGAACTTCCTCAAAGGGACAGAAGTGCATGTTTTGAAGACTGTTTCTGATAAAATTCTAGACCCCTCTCTAAATGCATGAGAGTGGTTTAAATACTTAAACTATAAAACTAAAAATAGATTATGACAAAAATAGTTGAGGAGGTTTAAAAGACCTGCCTCAAGTTGTGAAAAAATAAAATCAAAATGGAAATAAACAAGGTGAATAACTATCTTGCATTTAATCGTTCAGATCGCAAATATCCATCATGAACTTGAGCTGTATTGGTTGGTTGACTTTAGCTTTCAACTGTCCAGCGAATACGACATCAGTCAGTGCTGGTGCCATTTTCTTCGTAGAAGTGGTTAGGCATCACAGGGTCATCCATTGGTTGTGAGTTTTTACCAAATGTTTCTAATATGCCTCCTAGTTTAACCTGGTCGTTTGCATTATCACTTCTGCTTTTTCTTTCATTGCATGTTTCCATTGTTGTTCAAGTTGTTTCACATTAAGAAGGAAACCTCGAATGGACTCTGCCACATGGTTAGCACTATGTAAATTTTCATTGATGTTTTCTATGGCACTATTTGATGTTGCTACTGCATCTATTGTTTCCTTTTCTGCTTCTTTAAGCTGATAATCCAAGCTTGCAAATAGGATTTATTTATGTGATTCTTCTAGCTTAGGCAGGTCGAGTTTTCTCCCATCTTTTGTATTCTTCCAGGCGATTAAATCAGAGACCTTTTTAAAGATATCATCTTATTCAATCTCATTTCCATGACTTGACTTGTTAGTTTATCGCTTGTTTCGCAATAAGTTTTCCACTGTGAAATCTTCTGGCATAATAATTATTTCTGGTGCATCAGCTGGGAGTTAAGACCGAGTGCTTCAGTAACAAACTGATCAATTTTTGGATCGTCTTTGTGTAGATCATTTATTGCCTGTATCTATGCTTCCTTCTCAGCTAAGCTAGTTTGATGTTCTATTTGCATCTGCTCGAATTCCCGTTGTAGCTTGGCTAATTGTATCTTGTAGAAAATTCTCTTCGAATCTCGCTCTGATACCATGTAGAAAATGTACATGTAGGTTAACCTGATAATGAAATATAAATCAAAGAAGAATATTATAACCTACTTCTACTATCAATTTGCGGAAGCTCAAATATCGAGTTGAACAATATAACCAGAAGAAGAAGAATCAATGCACAATACACATGAAAATACTTTGTGGAAAGCCTCAGCTAAAAACCCCACTATCTGTATTATCATACAAGGTGGAAATACATAGAGATTATAAAAATCCTTAGCTCTCTCAACTAGCCAGCTCTCAGTACAATCCTCACATATGCTCACAAGAAATCCTAGCTTCTCTCAAGCCTTCCTCTCTACCCTCCAAGCTCCTATTTCCTTGCGTTGTTCCTCTAGGATGATCTCCTTCAACCAAGTGGAAAAACTTGATTTACCAAGTGGATGATATCCTGGTCTCACACACTGTCAGAACTGTGCAATCCTCAAGGAATGATTCCTTCTACATGCATGAGTTTTCTTTATAAGAAAACACATGCAACTGATAGTAAATTATCCTTGACTTTAATCTCAACTGGGTCTTTCTCAGAATAGACATGCATGAGTTTTTGATGAGGGAATCTTTAGTTAACTGGAGTACACTAGTTGAGTGCATGCATGCATCAACTGACTGTTAACTCTCCATTAGTTCCTGAAATAGTTTAGAACTAAACTGGGCTTAACTCAATAAACTGAGTTAACTAATTACAACTCAAATATAACTCAATCTTATCTCCTTAATTTAAGGGATAACTCTTGCATGACTTTAGAAAGACTTCTAACTTGAATTTCTCCAACTAATTAGTCAAAATACCTTAATTAATTATTTCCAAGTAGCTATTAAGACTAAATTTGATTTTAATTCAAAAATTTAATTCAAGGAAAAAATAAAATTGGAATATTCTTGTTGCCACATTTCAACACTCCCTCTCAACAAGAAAGGGATTATTTGCCACCCCGATCCTATCTCTATGGAACTTGAATTTACACTTTGACAATGCCTTTGTCAAAATGTCAGCATCTTGCTCCTCTATCAAAATATACTGTAGCAACATGATCCTCCCATCATCAGCAACTTCCTTTACCTTGTAAAGCTAACGGGAACTCACAACTGACTTGTTCTCCAGACTTGGAACCACGTCCCAAACACTGTTACGAACTATGGAGTCATACTCCTCCACCATAGCATCAACCCAAATCGGCTGATGCACTACTTCCCCAAAGGAAGATGGTGCGGTATCAACACATTCCCCAGCAAGGGCCATGTATCCAGTGTACCTCTTAGGTGACCTCCTATGTTTGTGCTAAGAAAATGGTGCTCCCACATTCTCTCTCACATCCTGTAACAATATGTCATCTTCTCTTGCGCACTTCCTTCCATCTCTAGAAGACTCTACTTGAGTGGATGTCTCCACTTCTGGAACCTCTGCATGTCGTTGCTCCACATCATTCTGAGGCTACTCCTCCTTAGGAGCCACTAGTTCCTCCACAGCATGTAGTTGGAGCTCCCTCTCAAGGGAAAATTGCATGGCCTTCTGCTCATCAAACTTGAGAACTCTGCAAACCATTGTCCTCCAACTGGTATGCAAGTACACCCGATAGTTGTGAGGTGTATCATTGTACCCCACAATTATCCCCAACTCTATTTTCGGCTCAAGCTTCTTCTGTGCATCCTTTGTCACATAGAAAAATACCGATGAACCAAAGGTCCTGAAGTGACCCACATCTCGTATATTATCAGAGAAAGCTTCCTCTAGTGTCTTCATCCCAAGTATGCAATGTGGGCTTCTGTTCTGAAAATAGATCGTTGTGTTGCTTGCCTTAGCCCACAAGTGAAGTGGTAGGCCTTGGTCATGCAGCACCACCCATGTTGCCCCTACAATAGTTCTGTTCTTCCTCTTGGCCACCCCATTCTACTATGGGTTATGAGGTGTCGTCAACTCCCATTTAATTCCTTCTATTGCACAGAAGTCCTTAAACCCTTGAGAGACATATTCTCCACCTTCGTCACTTCTCAAGGCCTTGATCTTCTTCCCTGACTTTTTCTCAACCAAATCTTTGAACTCACAAAACTTTGTGAAGGTTTGGTCCTTCTTCTGCATGAGATAAATCCAGCATTTACGAGAATATTCATCAATGAAAATCACAAAATACCTTTGCTTCACTATGGATTCTATCAAGAATGGTCCACAAACATCAGTCTGAACTCGCTCTAAGATAGCCTTCACTCAACTATCTCAATCATGAAAGGAAGACTTGGCGTACTTTCCCAAGGTACAACCTTTGCATGTTTCAACTTGCTCAATTTTACCTTTGGGAAGTCCTGTAGATATCTGTTGCATTATATTCAAAGCCCCATGATGCAAATGACCCAACCACCTGTGCCACAACTCGCCAATGTCTTGGCTTTGCACCAATTCTTCTTTTGTACTCAATGCTGCACAATCATCTACCTCTAGTTTATAGAGATTCTTCACCTGAATCCTTATCCTCTTGGTCTGGCCTGTGGCTATGTGTCTTAGGAATTCCTTTCCTTTACTTAAGAAAACATCGTAGCCTTTGTCCTCCAACATCATGACCGATACCAAGTTCTTCTTCAGTCCAGGCACATACTTCACATCTGTCAAGGTGATAGGAGCTCCATGCTCCCTCTGAAAAGCACCCATGCCCACTCCTAAAACACTATACCTTCCGTCGTCACCCATCTCTATGCACATCTTGAGGTCTTTCTCCTCCAAGGTACTGAATAAAATTTTATCACTGGTCATGTGGAATGCGACTCCACTATCAAGATACCATACACGACCCATCATCAATGACACCATGCATGCGATGAGGGTAAAGTCCATTTTGAACTTAGAGGCTAGTGCCTCATCTTCTGATCCTTTCGAGGACCCCTTCTTGGGCTTCTTCGATGGGAAATTAGTCGCATAATGTCCCATCTTGTGACAATTAAAGCATCTCACTTTAGAATTGTCACCCTTCTTCCCTCCATGAGAAGAATTCGATTTGGAATGGGAAGCCTTTCCCTTCCCTTTCCTTTCCTTACTTGCTAAGACCATATTTTCTTCATCATCATCCTTGGATGAAGAACCATCTCGTGTTCTCCTCTTGATCTCCTCCTGCATCAGATCTGACCACAGTCATTCCCAATCTGGCAGTTTCTTCCTTCCATTCGCAGAGTCCTAGTAGTTATTCCAGCTCTTTTGAAGGCCAACGAGAGTGAGGCTCACCATATCATCATCGGTAGTAGTTATTCCCACACTGCCAAGCTCATCTCTGTAGGCAGTGATCTTGTTCAGATATGTGGAAATAGTATTTCCCTTCTCCTTCTTGATTCTTCGAAGCTTATCCTTGAGCACCAATTTCCTCTGATCTCTACTGTTCTGGTATAGGTCCTTCAATGTCTTCCACATTGAAAATGGAGTATCCTTCCCATGGAGACTGGGGACAATATGGTCTGAAACTCCCTCAAGGATGATCTATCTTGCCTTCACCACACACTTCTTCCACTCAGCCAACTCTTGTGCATTAGTTGAAGCTAGCTTTGGGATTTCTTGATCAATAAAATCCTTCAAGCCATTATCTTATAATACAGCCTCCATTCTATCTTTCCATGCTATGTAATTTGAGCTACCTTCCAAGGCATACTCGAGTCTCAAGCCATAGAATTCCATTGGCCAACCTTGAAGTATGATATGAATTCGATTTGCACCTGCAACCCCTAACTTCAAAATTCGAATTCTCTTTTCTTTATATTGTTCATAACTCCGATAAACTTGGCTCTAATACCATGTAGAAAATTCTCTACAAATCTCACTCTGATGCCATGTAGAAAATATACATGTAGGTTAACCCGATAATGCAATATAAATCAAAGCAGAATACTATAACCTATTTCTACTATCAATTTGTGGAAGCTTAAAGATCGAGTTGAACAATATAACCAGAAGAAGAAGAATCAATGCACAATACACATGAAAATACTTTGGGGAAACCCTCAGCTAAAAACCCCACTATTTGTATTATCATAAAAGGTGGAAATACATAGAGATTATAAAAAGCCTTAGCTCCCACAGCTAGCTAGCTCTCAATACGATCCTCACAGATGCTCACAGGAAATCCTAGCTTCTCTCAAGCCTTCCTCTCTTCCATCCAAGCTCCTATTTCCTTGCATTGTTCCTCTGGGATGATCTCCTTCAACCAAGTGGAAAAACTCGATTTACCAAGTGGATGATCTCCTGATCTCACACACTGTTAGAAATACGCAATCCTCAAGGAATGATTCCTTCTGCATGCATGAGTTTTATTTATAAGAAAACACATGCAATTGATAGTAAATTTTCCTTGAATTTAATCTCAACTGGGTCTTTCTCAGAATAGACATGCATGAGTTTTTGATGAGGGAATCTTCAGTTAACTGGAGTACACTAGTTGAGTGCATGCATGCATTAATTGATTGTTAACTCTCTATTAGTTCCTCGAAAAGTTTGGAACTAATTTAACTGGAATTAGCTCAGTAAAATAAGTTAACTAATTACAACTCAAATATAATTTAATCTTATCTCCTTAATTTAAGGGATAACCCTTGCATGACTTCAGAACGACTTCTAACTTGAATTTCTCCAACTAATTAAGTCAAAATAACTTAATTAATTATTTCCAAGTAGTTGTTAAGACTAAATTTGATTTTAATTCACAATTTAATTCAAGGACAAATTAAATTGGAATATTCTTGTTGCCACATTTCAACATATCTCTCCTTGTTGGTTAGACTTTGCTTGCTGTAATTGTTGCTCAAGCGGCATTATTTTATCTTCCTTTTCTCTAAGAAACATTTGTACTTCTGTTGCTTTGTCCATGGTTGTTGTAGCGTAAGCACCTACAAAATATGAGAGTCTAGTAAGGTTGGTGGATGGGTCAACGGGCGAGTCTTTCCATAGAACACCCATTGGTTCATTTTTAGGGGTAGTAGTAGCTGTAGAGTCCAATTTCCTTTTCTTTCTTTGTCTTTTCACAACTGCCTTATATTGTGGGCTATAAAACACATCTAGAGGGGGAATTTATTCAATTCTCAAAACTATTTCGGAAGTGGGGTTAGCAAAGATGTGCTTTACCTCTTGTGTATTAGCAGTCTCTTCCACTATAATTTCCTGAGTTGTTTTCTATTGTAGAGTTTGCAACTCTGGCACCTGTTCCTCTGTGTTGAGACTTTTATTAAAATTGTCCCACTCTTCCTCTAAATAAATTACCATGGGTTTTATTGGCTATGCAGAGGTAGTGGGGATTTCAGCCTGCTTGTTGACTGAAGTTTTTCAACTATCTTCTGTGTAGATTGGGTTGTATCCTTTACTGACTCCATGCTTTTGCTTTTCCCATTGTGTGATGATTGTTGTGATTCCCTAGTATATTTTTCTTGAGATTCCGCTCTAGAATCATTCTTAGAATTTTCTTTGGAGTCGCCTTCTATAGTCACACTGGGAGTAGGCTCCCTTATTGGTTCAATCAATAATTGGTCCAATGGGACCTTTACTAACCCCCTTTCTCTATAACTGTAAAAATTTTCCAAATATTCATAGTCAAAAAGTAGTTGTGCCATATGATCCACCTCTATGAAGGTGTTTTTGTGCAAAAAGATGTCATCAAAGGAATCTTCCTCATTACTAAATACTTTTATTTTCACCAAAGTGGTGAAATTTTCGACAGTGTCGAACGGGTCATATTACCTTCCAGGGAATTTAGGTAATCACAGAGATAGCATGTTCTCTGCTTGTTTGAATGCATGCCCTAGGTCATGTAATGAAAATTCTCCACACTGTATAGGGAATGTAGGTCAAATGGCCTTTCTTTATTCCTTTCATGTCTTGCTCATTCCTCCCTCACTAGTTGTTTGATAGGCTATCTCTCTAGCCATCAATTTGTATGGAACATAGTATGGGAGGACATGGGGGGAGGTGATGTTGCCAAAAACCCTGATATATTTAAATGTTTCCTCCCCAAACCATCTGGCCACCGGGAGGATGTCTACTTCAGCTTCTTGGAAAAACCGAGGGCATCTCGATTATAAAGCCGCTTGTGAATAGGGAGCATAACTCCATGACAAATCTTGAAAAAATGTGATTGAAAATTGGATTCCCACATGTCCTTGTGGTATATGTTAATGGGAAGTTGATTTCAAACAGTCCATTTCCATCCCATGATAGGGAATTTCGAACTAAAACAAATTGCATCCATTACATAGGCACTCATAAAAAATGGAGGGTAAACCCTTGAAGCAACACTTATTTTCCTTCTATAGTCGATAATATTTTTTCTAAATTGTCAAACAAAACTTGTGCCCAATTCATTACAGTGGCGTTAACAACTGCATCTATTAACAGTAACCACTCTAGGGAGAACTTAGTACTATCGGGCCTACCAAACAATTTAAATAACATGGTCGCTGCAAAACTATGAGGGGGACAAATAGACGAAGTAGTGTACATACCATTCTTGTCTTTCTTGATTTTTTCCTCATTATTTGACCGGGTCCAGCTTTAGTCTGCTGGGTTGTAGTTCTCTTTGGCAAACTTCTCCATGAACTGCCTGTTGTAGATGACTTGTGGCTCTGGTAGGTGGTATATAATTCGTAGGTTGTCTTGGGTAAAAGATCCCATAACCTCTTGGCTTCTTGTCCTAAATTCTCTGTCTGAGATGTCGACTTCATCAATAACCCATTTAACCATGTCAGTATAAGGGATTATCTTCGGGCGCGCGGCTATGCGGTGCAAAAATGAGCATGTCGTCTCTAACTTGGAAGTGTCTAAGGAATCACATCCGTCAACTGTAATTTTTGTTTCCATAATCCTTGGTTGCTCCTCCTCCAGTATATTATACATAGCCTCCCATGTAGAAGTATGTAGTATCCATAAATAGAGGAGTCATTTCTAACTTCTCAGAGGAAACTGCCTTGCTTTTCTTCACCATTGTTCTCAACACTTTGCTCTGCGAATTTTTCCTGAAAGTGAAGAACAACAACTATCAAATACACAAAGATGAACGTAAAACAAAATAATGCAGATATCTTGTAAATATGATAAAAGGAGTTTTATTTGAACACACATAAGAAGATATCATATCACGCTAAAAGGATTTTCACACATAAATGTAGTTATCTCTTACTAAATTCCCATTAATGATTTGTTATCCCTTAGTTTTAATGCTCATAAATGTGTGCATTGTAAAACGGGAAGATAGCTTCTAAAGTGATGACCCTTTGAACTGTGATGATAGTGATTATGCGATTTGTGAATCAATATCGCGGATCGCAATATTGCATTATGCCTTTTTTGCCTTTCTTACCTCCCGCTGTGTTTCTGCGAGATGCGAGATGTGAGCCACTTGTTAGTCATTTCAAAACGTAGCTACTTTCCAATTTTATCTTATGTAAAAGACCCTTTTCACTCAGTGGCAGACCTAAAACATTTGCTTATGATATATTAAGGAGTGGGTCCTGGTCTTGTTCACATTTCGCAATATTGGTTGGTGGTAAGTATATGGTTTTCAGTTATATGCCTGAAATGTGATGCGATAAAGGTTACAACGCCATCGCAATTTCGCATCTCACATTTTTCGCAATAACCTTTTTAAAGCGGGTCCTTTATGAATGGTGATATGTGATGCTAGACTTAAGCCTAAAAAGTTTAAGGACTTAGTTTATGTCGAATTTTATGATAGTTTCGAGAATAGAGTCCTTACTTAATCATTTTACTTGATTTTGGAGGGTTAGAAAGGTCTTTTAGTGGTTTAATCATGCTATGTGTGAGAAGGTAATTTTTTAGTAGTTTTCTAAAAAAAAGGGGGGGTTTTGATTGTTATCTTTGCTTTATTCCAAAAAATAAAAGAAATGCATAAATGCTAAGTTTTGTTTTTTGGATAGATTTTTTGAAGGGTCCCCATTTATTAACACAATATTAACTATTATCATTAATAAATGGGGGGTTGTTGAATACCACAACAAGAACCTATGGAAGTTCCATGGGCTAGGAAGTCTGTTAGGTCCCTATAATACTAGTGTAACCCCTTATTGTTATTATTACAATCCCCTTATTATATTGTTATGCCCATGTAGTCCCCTATTGTTATTATTGTGCCCCATAAAATCCCACTATTGTTATTATTGTGCCCTTACGTTATTATTGTTATGTCGGCTCTGATTATATTATGACCCCTTAGACTCCTATATATAGAAAGGAGGTCTTGTCATTTGTATCATCTAAGAATTATTTATTTGTGTAATGTAAAGGAGGTTTCCCCCTCGAAGAGGCTAAATTCTAAGGTGTTGATCTATCTTTTCTATATTTTTGTGAGATGGTTTCATAACATTTGGTATCAGAGCTTTGGATTCTAGGGTTTTGTTGTTCCAAACAGGTCATCGTGGCAGTTTCGCCATAACTGTTTTTCTGCGAAGTTTCAGAAGCTAAAAAAAAACCATTTGAGATGAAATTGGTCTAAACCTCACATCTGAATTTGAGATCTTGTCTCACTATATTTTCGGAGATATGATCTAAGGAAGTTAGGGTTGTTGCAAACTCCAAAATTTCATAGCAAACATGTCATCGTTGAATTTGCGCTATAATATTTTCTCTATGAAGGTTCAGACTCTGAAATTAAAACTTATTTGAACTGAAATCGTCGTGAAGCTCGGGTCCAAATTTTTTATCTTGTATTGCTATATTTTCGGAGATATAATCTGAGACATTTAGGGTTTTTGCAGGCTCCCGAATTACATCCTAAATAGGTGACCTTGGGAAAATGATCATAACTTTCTCTATGAGCATCAAATTGAAATTTCGTAAGAAGTTGCAGAACTAGGACGGATTGTTGTTTTCTGTGTAATGGTTTCAGGTTCTAAGGTTGAAACAGTGACACGTGGCACTTCGTACAAGTTCGCTCTACTGAACCAGTCTATAATCAGGTCATCGTGGGAGATTTGACATAACGCTTCCTTACAGAATCCAATCTTGATCAAACTTTTGGGGTGTCAAAGAGGACTCAGAGGGCTACTACAGAATGAAATTTCAGAACTTGGAAATCTGCAATTACAGAGTTACAATCATTTCAAGGTTGAGCTCCTAAAATCAAGAAAAAGTGAGATGAGGAAGTTTGATGGCAAGGATCCTGTAAATTGGATACTACAGATGGAGAAATATTTTGATCTACATGGCATACCACTGTTACAAAAGGTAGGTATTGCATCTTCATATTTAGAACTGGATGATTCAATTTTTATGGTATAAAGGGCTTTGTTCTCGTAAACCACTTTTTACGTGGTCAATTCTCACGAAGGAAATGATAACACATTATGAGGATACAAAGAGAAACAACTTCTTTAGCCAGTTGATAAATCTCAAACAAAAGTGTTCAATCGTAGATCACATTGAGGACTTTCAAAAATTGAATATAAGGGAAAATGATATTCTAGAGAAGTAGAGGATTGATGTCTCCATAGGGACTTTAAAGGATAACATTCAACATGAGGTTTGTCTTTGGGAACCTAATTCATTGGAGAAGGCATTCATGTTGGCAATAAAAGTGGAAAGCAAAATTATGGCAACAAGGAATTCTACCCCTCACAACTATAAATATGGAAATGTCATTTCTCCTAGCCTTCCACGACCTACAAGGGTGACACCACAACAATTGGAAGAAAAAATAGAAAAAGGACTTTGTTACAATTGCGATAACAAATACATTAAAGGTCATAAGTGTGCTGAGAAGAAATTATTTTACATTGATTGTGAAAAGGAGAAAGAAAAGGATCAAGAAACATCAAAAGAAGAGGAAATACACAAGGAACCAACCCCAGAGAAAGAAGAAATAAATTTGACCATATCTTGTAAAGCATTGGCAAGAATTACCACTCAAACTCTCAAGATAGAAGGACATATCAAGAAGAAAAAGGTTCAAGACGTGAAATATCACATCAAGAAAGAAGAAATGAATCCGACTATATCTTGTAATGCATTGGCCGGAATTACCAATCCTCAAACTATCAAGATAGAAGGACATATCAAGAAGAAAAATGTTCAAGAAGTGAAAGATCACATCGAGCATCAAGAAATGAATCCGACCATATCTTGTAATGCATTGGAAGAAATTACCACTCTACAAACTATCAAGATAGAAGGACATATCAAGAAGAAAAAGGTAATAGTTTTGATTGATTCAGGCAGTACCCATAATTTTATTCATTGTAAAATAGCCAAGGAATTCAATTTCTTCCTATATCTAGCACGAGAGTGTCAAGTGATGGTTGCAAGTGGAGGAACCAGAAAGTGCTCTGGAAAGTGTCATAATATCAAGCTATCCATGGGGGAATATGTATTGAATAGCCCAATGCTTTCCATTCCAATGGGTGGTGCTAATGTTTTATTAGGAGTCCAATGGCTACAATATTTGGGCACGATAGCTTTTAATTTTCAAGAACTTTTCTTGAAATTTTTTGGAAAGGAAAGGAAGTTGAATTGAGGGGTATCGAAGGGAAACCTGGAAAGATAATCAACTCTAACAGCATGAAAAAGCTTCTAAATAAAGAACAATGGGGCGTAATTGCACAATTATGTTCACTAGAGGATCCCACATCAAAATCTTGTATTTTTCCATATCTCCAAAACATTTTGGACAATCATTCCAAGGTATTTTGAGACTCCCAAAGGCCTCCCACATATTCGTGATCTTGATCATGCTATTCATTTGATTCCAAGAAGTGTTCCTCCAAACATCAGGCCTTATAGATATCCATATCCCTAAAGGAGGGGGCACTCATTCAAAAGTTGCATAGGATCCCAGTTAAAACAGTATTGTGAGAACTTGACAAGGAAGGAAAAATCATATTGGAACCTAAAGCAATCACAGAATCGAGAAATTGACAACTGCAAAAGAGATCAATTTCAGAGTATCTCATCAAGTCGAAGAACTTACCCGTTGAAGATTCCACATGGGAGGACAAAAATTTATACATAAGCATCAAGAACTACTCAAGCGTTGAGGACAACATTGTTTGAAGGAGAGGGGCATGTTAGGTCCCTATACTACTAGTGTAACCCCTTATTTTTATTATTACAACCCCCTTATTATATTGTTATGCCCATGTAGTCCCCATATTTTTATTATTGTGCCCCATAAAAGTCCACTATTGTTATTATTGTGCCCTTACATTATTATTGTTATGTCGGCTCTGATTATATTATGACCCCTTAGACTCCTACATATAGAAAGGAGGTCTTGTCATTTGTATCATCTAAGAATTATTCATTTGTGTAATGTAAAGGAGGTTTCCTTCTCGAAGAGGCTAAATTCTAAGGCGTTGATCTATCTTTTCTATGTTTTTGTGAGTTGGTTTCATAACAAAGTTAGATAGATTTTCCTAGTTAGTAGGGTGGCATCTTCAGTCGAGT
Source organism: Pinus taeda (assembly GCA_000404065.3). Taxonomy (NCBI): domain Eukaryota; kingdom Viridiplantae; phylum Streptophyta; class Pinopsida; order Pinales; family Pinaceae; genus Pinus; species Pinus taeda. The sequence continues at coordinate 63,395 of APFE031032099.1, read as the reverse complement.
TGTCCTGGAAGAATCACCACAATTGATCCATGGTAACCGTGTGTTCTTCTTGTTGTTATTTTAATTTTGTAAAATATGTTGTTTTTTTATGGTATGAAATCACTATGTGGAAACTTTGTTTAGCTCAAGGAACCTAGAGTGGGTCCTTAGACATGGTATTAGATCTCAGCTTCAAATATGGACCCAAAAACCCACCTCCGAACACCAACACACCAATTCCAACCTCATGTGCCTATAATAAATCCACCCTGGAATAAAATTTAAAAAATAAAAATAAATTAATCATGTTTGTATATTTAAATGCAATAAGATATCATTGTGCAACTCAATCATGGGGGTTTTCCATTAAATGAAAATAGTAATGAAGATAATATTATTATTAATTGGAAACGATGGCGCGTTGGCCGCGGGTCCTAGGTCATGGTCGTAGGTGCTGAAGCGGGGGTTGTAGCCAACTGCGCCGAGCCTAGGGCACTTCTGTAATGGACAGGCTTGGTGAGAAATGCGGACAAAAGTAGTGAAGGTTAGCAGTTGGATCCAGAGGAACAGGTGGTGGATTAGGGCATCAGATGAAGACACCTAGCATGGACCAGAAGGATCGCTTTGGTACGTGGACAGATCGTTTTGGAACATGGTAGCAGCTGGAGTTTTTACGATCTCAGCAACAGAAAATCGCCTGAGAAATTATCTTCCGATCACTATAGTTGTCGCTCTCTCCGTCTAACATGAGGCTTTTACTCTGTCACTGAAGACCGAAACGATCTGTTTGGTAGTGTTAGCATTTAAGCTGTTGCATTAATCATGGTTAACCCTAGTGAGGCTGTCAAGCTCAACCCTGAACCGAAAGACATATTGTAGGTGTGGGGGAAAGATCTAACAGCACAGAATATTGAGCAGTTCTCTGGGTCAAGCGGTCACCATGGGATTTCGAGGCCTAGTCCAGACCTGCAAGAGACATGGAGGAATAGGACCTCGAATGGATTGCTGGAAGAAAGTTTGGGACTGGTACTGCAGAAAAACCAGGAGGCCCTTGTCCAATTTGAACCCCAGAAATCAAGTTTTCAGAAGGAGGGTACCCCCAGGTGGATGTGCTCAGCTCTTTACAAGTAAGTAATACCAAATCTCTCCTTCCTGCTCGTTCTTATACTGGAGGTCTTGAAGATGTGGTTTTCGGACATGGCCCAAAAAACTGGTCTTGGCATAGCCCGGTAGGAGGGCTCAAATCTGACCTAGGTCCGGTTAAAGTAGGAAGATCACTGGCCATAACCAGATATTCTATAACAAGGGTTTTGGTAAACCCTAGCGTGATACCTGAGTCGGAGACAGCGAGATCGGGAGAGGATTCGGGTCTAAGGAAGGAAGGCCCGGTGTGTGAAACAGATAAATAGTCAGTAGAGGTGGGCTTAGAAAAAGGAGTTGACAAAGGAGCTAGAAACAGGGGTATTGTGGAAATTACTGATTCAGAGATCCCCTCAGGAAATTCGCCAGTATACAAGAAGTATTTTTCACAAAAAACAGAAGTGGTAAATGGCGTCGTTGTCGCACAAGGTAGGGAAGAGTTCTTTGGCAATAGGTAGGTTGGGGAGAAGAGGAAGAAACAGAAACTTATCAAGAAAAAGGAGACAGAAGCAAATATAGTGTTGGGGATGGATGTCCAAATAGAGGAAGCTATGGAGGTGGCCAAATGTACTTTGGTAGGACGAGCGCGAGGGAAAAAATATTCATCCCAATTTATCCAAAATTGGGCAGATCAGCAATGGCAGGCAGCCCCAGAAAAATCCTTCAAAATATCAGTTCTGGCAAAAGGATGGTTCATCATACAATTCGAAAAGAAGGAAATGGAAGATTGGGTTATGGCGAAAAATTGGGCTTTTGGAAACCATCCCGTTCTCTTCAAGCGATGGATGCCACTGTTTGATGTGCAGAGAGAAAAGGTAGATTCATTCCTGTTATGGGTTAGAGTCCCTAGTCTGCCTCCTTTTCTTTGGGTAGATTTAGTCTTCAGGTCCATTGGAAACATGCTTGGCACTTATTTGGAAACGGATATGTCATTCATCGAAACAAGGAATAAAGCCATGGCTCGGATATTGGTCAATCTTACCCCCAAAGAAGGTCTAGCTGAAAATATAAAAATTCAATATAGAGACCTCATTTTTTATCAACCATTGGACTACAAACACCTGCCATTCAGATGTCACAGATGCCATGTGTATGGACATCTAGCAAGGGACTTCCCGTTGGGTTTTCCTCGCAGGAGGAAACAAAAGAAAGCTAAAGTGGAGGTGGTATCATCAGAAAAGGATATAGACTTCAGGTATGATGCGGCCCAAGTGGAGGACGCCATGGAGATGGATAGGAATGAGAAGGAGAAGTCTTCGATGCAGGCTCAGCAGCTCCCGCACCTGGAATTTGAAGAGGGAACACCTATTGGATCCGGGAATGATGCCTCGGAAGTCACAAAAGAAGCAACTGCAAGGCTCCTTGAAGTCTCGATGGGTACGTGTCTGGACTCTTGTTTTCCTTCTATGCCTCTTCCTTATGAATTAAAAGATACATGCCTAAATTTAAATTCTCATAGTCATTCATTTGTTGAACTCTCATGTGTTGAAAGCATCATTTCATCTATCCCCAAGATTAACCTGAACTGTGAAGAGGTTCCGAATGAATTTTGTGAAGTAAAAATCTCTCCTTCCAAACCAGCATGTCATTATAACCTGTGTTCCCTTGACAAAATACTGGATTCAAGAGATCCAATCAGAGGATTAGGCATGGATATACCCCAGACCTCTATGAAGAAGTCTAGGGGTCGGAAGTCTTACCTGTCTAAGGCTCAGGTGAAAGCAAAATTTGATGTAGCGGATGGTAAACAATTGTCGATTCCTGGGGTGCTTAGAGCGGCGAAACCCTATGAGGATGTGTCAAAATGATCTTTCTTTCATGGAACTGTAGGGGTTTAGCCAGTAAACCCAAAAAACTGGCTCTGAAGGAGTTGGTACAGCGTTGTAACCTAGACATACTCATGTTGCAAGAGACTTTAGGTATGAGTTCAGAAGTTTTGTCATCTCTTTGTTCTACTCTCTCGGGGTGGCATTTTCAAGCTGTGGATTCTAGTGGTCACTCGGGAGGCCTAGCTATAGGCTTCAGGAAGGAAGAATGAAACTAATAAATATGTGGGGGACGGATCATGTGTTGGGGATGGAAGCTATGTCCCCTAAATTTGATTTTCCTCTGATGATCTCAAATATCTATGGGCCATGCCAGGAGAGAGTCTCTTTTTAGAACAATCTCCTGGCTAAATGAGTGATGTGAAGTCAAAATCTGGTGTTAGGAGGAGATCTAAATTTCTCCATTGGGAATGCCGAGACTTGGGGACCTTCAGCCAGAGAAGACCCTCTATCATATTTCTTCTTGAATGCCCTTGCTATGCATAATCTGATAGATATAAACCTGCTAAAACTGAAACCTTCATGGAGGAATCGCGGAACAGGTGAAGCTATAATTGCAGAAAGATTAGACCGTTTTCTTCTAAGTGAAGATCTAGCTTCCAAAATCTCGGTTTTCAGATAGTGGGTGGGAGAGGGGGGAAATTTGGATCACTTTCCAGTCCTCCTCGATTTTTCCAAGCCTCCCCTTAAGCTGACAACACCCTTCAAATTCAACGCATCCTGGATGCAGGAGGAATCATTCAAAAAGCTTTTTAATGAAACTTGGCAACACCCGTGTAGGGATGCCACGGAGGATAAGAGCTTTATTCTCATGGAAAATTTGAAAAGATTGAAGAAGGCCACTATGGATTGGGCAAAGAAGAGGAAGCAGAAGCAAAATGAAGACTTAATCAATATCAACCTGGAGCTTGGGGAAATGGAAAATCCTGAATCGAATGGCTATGAATCTCAGGAGTCGAAGGATAGGATCTTGTTGTTAGAAAAGCAGAGAAGTCAAATTCTTCTGGACAAAGAAGAGGAATGGAGGTTGAAAAGTAGGGCAATTTGGATGATGGTTGGAGATGAAAATACAAAAAAAATTTACAATTATGCAAAAGGTAGGAAGATAATGAATACCATCTGGAAGTTAAAGGACGAGGAAGGTAGAGAGGCCAATACCTTTGAGTCTCTCTCGTTCATGGGGAGGAACCATTCCAAAAATTATTCTCTGATCAAAGGGATCCAACCTTAGTAGAGGTTATCAGAACAACCCAATGTTTTCCTCGATATGTGGATAAGGAAGAAGTCGAGGGCTTGCAGGGAGAAGTCACAACAGAATAAGTGGAGAGTATTATAAAATCAATGGCCAAGGATAAAATCCCTGGGCTGGATGGGTGGCCTATTGAACTCTTCCAGCATTTCTTTGATCAGATTGGGTCAGAATTAACAAAGATGGTTAAGGAATACAGAAGAAAAGGTATGGTCTATGTGCCTTTCAACTCAACCTTTATAGCCCTTATTCCTAAGAAAGAAGATCCAGAATCGTTTGAAGATTTCACGCCTACATCTCTTTGCAAGAGCATTTATAAAATTATAGCTAAGGTGATTGCTTTCCGTTTAAAGCCAATTCTGTCCAGATGCATTTCAAACGAATAGTTTGGTTTTCTGGACGGGTGCCAAATACATGAAGCCATTGGGGTGGCTCAAGAGACAATTCATAGTGTAAAACAAATGAAAAGGAAAGGAGTTGTGGTGAAAATTGATCTGTCAAAAGCCTACGACATAATCAGTTGGACCTACCTCCGGATGCTATTAACACATCTGGGTTTTAAAGTTGACTTTATCAATTGGATTATGGGATGTATCACCAGTGTCAGTTATGCAATCCTTATTAATGGAGCAGCCTCTCCTTTCTTCAAAGGGTAAAGAGGGTTAAGACAAGGATGCCCTTTGTCTCCATTTCTCTTCCTTCTGGTAGCAGAACGGTTGAATCAACTAATTTTAAAATCCAAAAGGGAAGGAATTTTAAAAGGTCTAGAGGTTGCAGTCAACTTATACATTTCACACCTTCTCTTTGTCGATGATATTTTACTCTTCAACAATGGAAACCAGTCATAAATAAAAGAGATTAAGAAGATTCTTGAGCTTTTCATGAAAGCTACCGGGATGCAAGTGAATTATAGGAAATCTCAGCTCATTCTGGAAGGCTTTAATAGACAGGAGAAAAGCCAAATTACCTCAGTTCTTCCTTTTGATGTTTATAAGCTCAAAGATCCTTTCAAATATCTGGGGTTTTGGCTGAAACCGGATAACTATAGGAAACAGGACTGGAATTGGTTGGTAGCAAAGATTGAAGCCAGAATCTCTCACTGGAGCTTCAAGTGGCTTTCTAGAGCAGGAAGGCTAACTTTAATTAAATCAGTCCTTCTAGCAATGCCAGTTTATTGGATTGCGTTGACCTGGGTTCCTAAAGGTATATTGGAGAAGATAAGAAGAATCTGTGGCAGATTTCTATGCGCTGGATCAAAGGAGGATTCAGTGCTTCCTTGGGTTGCCTGGGAGAAAGTGGCAAGACCGAAAGAATGGGGAGGGTGGGGAAGAAAAGACTTCACTGCTTTCGGATCCTCCCTGGCGGCAAAATCAAGGTGGAGAATTATGAACATGGAAAATCTTTGGATGAAAGAAGTAAAACAGAAATACATTGACCCCACCCCTCTTGATGAATGGATAAGGAACCTAGAAAAGAAAGGAGGAAATGTGTCGGTAGTCTAGAGGGTGACTATAGATGCCTTCGAAATTATTGAACAAGGCTTGTCCTGGTAGATTGGAAATGGTGAAAATATTCGAATTGGAAGGGACCCCTGGGTAGGGTATAACGAGAATTTTTCTCTACCCCTAGGCCTGATTAGGCATCTAGAGTCCAAAGGAATTCTCTTCCTTAATCAGGTAGAGAAAATCGGTCACTCATCCATATGGGGACAAGCATGGAAATCAGGAGAGGAATTGGACCTTCATCCCCATTGGTGGAAAAATTGGAAGGTCTACATTCAAGAACTTTCCATATCTAATGTAAGGTTCAAAGACAAACCGGATCAGCTGGTGTGGGCTCACACTGATCCTGGATCCTACTCCCCAAATTTTGGATATAAGTTCCTCATGACAAAGAAAGGTTGGGGAGATTCGGAATGGTGGGCAAAGTCATTATGGAAGCTAAAGTGCCCTGCTAAAGCCAAACTTTTCTTCTAGTGTATTCTAAAAGGAAAAGTCCCTACATGTGACATCCTCCTATCCAGGTTTAAGTCAGGGCTGGGAAGATGTTCTATGTGCAAAAATGACTCTGAAACTATAACACACCTTTTTATTGGTTGTCCTGTAGTTAAAAAAGTATGGATGGAGGTTAAGAATCTTATTCAATTACCGGTAGCCTGAGAAGGGGAAAATATCTTTGAATCTTGGCACAAATGGTGGCGCTTATACTCAAATGGGAAATTACAGAATTTTCCCCCAATTATCTCTTGGGGTATCTGGATTGCAAGAAACAGACACATATTTCTAGACAAGGAAACCCCTGTTGAATCAATTGCCATTCAGTGTAAATCTATTTTCTAGAATATACCTGATTTAGAGGAAGAAAGGATGCCCAAACAGGTTAGAGAAGAACAAATCAAGGAAGGAGTGCCATGGGCTTACTTTGATGGAGCCTCTCAAAATAAAAAACCTGGAGCAGGATTAATCATCCATTTAAACGAAAGACAATCTCTAAAAGCTTCTGTAGGCTTAGGCAGTGGCTCAAATATTTTTTCAGAATTATCTGCTCTAAAGCTTCTCCTATGTTGGCTTATACACAGGGACATCTTCACAGTTCAAATTTTTGGGGATTCATTAAATGTTATCAAATGGGAAAATGATCAAAGCAAATGTCAAAATTATATCTTCTATCCTTTATTAGAAGATATTCAGCATTTAAATTATCTTTTAATGTCTTCTCTATTCATTACATTTACAGGGAGTGTGGAGCACTAGGAAGGTATGCTTTTGACAAGAAATCTAGTGTTTTTTCAATAATAATTCTAATCTTTTCTGCATTATGGATTCAAAGAAGATAAAGGATTTTGATAAAATATGCAAAAATAGACAAAGGAAACTCAAGTGCTAATAATTGATGTTTTTCTATGCAGGAAGACGTGGAAGCAAGGAATTGTCATTCAAAAGTGAGAAGCCAAGGGAAAATAATTGTTGTCCCTCCAGCGGGGAACCGGATGCGAACAAGATCAAGCAAGATTAGAGCCGAATAGCCCAGGAAAAGAATGCAGGATACCGATTCGGCAAACGCAAGAAAGAAAAGAGAAGAATTAAATGATTAGCGAATCCCTCAGGATCTTTGATCCTGAGGGATCGTTGCTTTAACTTATCTTTGATTATCTAGATACCTCCGTCATTTCTTTTATATAAAGGCACAGCGCCATCAAGCAAAGGGACGACTATTTTATAACTTTAAGTTTCAGAACAAATGTTGATCATTGAGTCTCACTGAGACCTGATTTTGTTATACTTTTGTTGATGTGATTAATATAAAAGACTTGGTGTTCATTTCGTCTCTACGTCTGGAGTAACCTAAGGCAGTGTACCATTGGCAGCTAAGGGCCCGGCTCCGAAGGACACTTGCTTTTGTATCATTATACGGTGATTTGCGTGTGGTTTGTTTCTCTTTATTATTTAGTAATCTGATACATTTTTCATATGATATGCTATGCTCTGTTATAATCAATATCTGAATTATTTCTCCATATAATGTCTCAGCACTATACCATTGAATCTATTCAAGGCTGAATTGCATCTTTAATCAGTTATTTATGTAACAGAATGATAGTATAAATGTTATTGTCACTGGATCCATGTGAAATGTTATTTGGAAGAATTGAAAGCAGTGTTACTCTGTTTAGAAACATAGTCATATCATTCATTATCCTCAGATTGCTATAATAGGATAGAACATGTACATACGGGTGATGGTTGTTGTTCCATAATTCGTCAAGAATTGCCGTTCCATTTTATTACTGTTGTTCCATTTTATTACTGCTATTCCATTTTACTGTTTTTCCATTTTACTGTTGTTCCATTTACTGTTGTTCCATTTCCAGTTTGTTGTTCCATTTTAGTTTTTTTCGTTTCATTTACCTGCCTTTGTCGTTTTGGCGTGAGAGAAGGCCTAAGGCTGTAGTGAGCCTCAGCAAGACGTCGCTTAGCTCCCAGACCTATAAGTCCATGCTCTAATTCCCTTTCTTTATCAGTTTCTAGAGGGATGGGTTATTGCTTCCGTACCCTTGACTGATCAATTGTCTTGTGTGATTCTATCTTTTGGGTTAGTTTAGTTATAGCTTAGCACCTGTTTTCTTTCGAATCTTTTGAACGCTATACTACTGAGCATTACTCGGACAAATAGCCTCAAATTGAGCTACTCTTTGCAATAACAAAACGTTCCCGAATTGACTTATTAATGTGGGATAATTAGAGGTGTGAGAGACCCTAGTTATAGCTTTACATTTTGGCGTCGTTGCCGGAGAAGGAGTAATAGCCATTTGCCCTTTACAGAGTAGTGCGCAAATCTGCTAGGGGGGAAGTTGGATCTTAAAATCGGAAGGTAAGAACCTGCGTACGGAGCATGTAAAAGCCCTGCTCCACCGTCCGCTCTCTTACCAGAATTGTTGGTTGATAGGATTTAGTACTTTTTAGAGTGCATGACTAAGAAGAAAAAGTTAGAAAAGAATATCAAACCGTCAGGCAAACCTGAAAAATCCAAAGGATCGGTGACCCTTGGCCGAACAACCTTCATAGACGAAATCTATAAGAAAACTGAATCTCAGCCGTCAGTATGACTCAGAAAGATTAATTCTAAACAGCCTACTAGTTCCCTTCAGGCTACAGCATCACCATCTGGAGCCTTCACTGAGGTACATAGCCACACTAATGAACAGGACTTTCAAGAAATTGAAAATTCTATGGCAGAACGACTGCAGGAAGGGAATTTAAGCAACCTTTGTGAAGGAGAAGGGGAAACAGGGGAAATAGAGGAACCAAGGTCTCCTTCTAGGATAATCCAACTGTGAAACAGCCCAGATAAGGGGAGTGCGGCCAAAGTTAATATTGAAGGCACCCCATTCCCTCAGATAGAAATCCCAGATAAGGGAAGTGTCATTGAAACAGCCCCTGCCAAGGTCGTCCCTTCTCAACCTAGGAACACCCTCCTAGAAATTCCGGAAGGTTATTGGCACATATTTGATCCTATGGCGCAGAATCAGCCAAATACTCAAACTTCTACATTGCAATATCCTATAGTAGACTCTGCTACAAATGCTCCCATGAAAGCAATCCCTCTTCAACATATCCCGACGTTTCATGGACTTACATCAGAAGACCCTGATGCATTCTTATTTGAATTTGATGTGCTATGTAGAGGGTACGATTACACCACTGACCCCCAGAAATTAAAATTGTTCCCTTCTACTTTGAAAGGAGCAGCTCTGAGATGGTTTATGGGTTTAGGTGGTGGAGTCATAAACAACTGGGAGCAAATGAAAGAATCCTTTCTCAAGAAATATCAGG